>CAKNWV010085284.1:0-13191 GCA_932074545.1 Andricus pictus | reverse complement strand
TATCGTTTGTTCAAAAATTCAATTTTTCTTATTTTTAATGTTGTTTTTTAAGAACAAAAAAGACTACGTTCTTTCAAAAGTGATGAATAAAAAAATTTATAGAGCTGTTTGAGGTGCATAATTTTTAATAAATTATCTCTTTTCGTATCTTGCATAGGTTAGCCGCTAAATCGAATTTTTGATTTTTAATTATTGTTTGTGCGATCAAAATTGAAATTGTTGATTTTTCAAGAAAATTCAAAAACTTTTTATGACAATCTTGTAGTGTATCAAAAAAAAATATTTTTATTCTCCTTAATTTTTTTCACATCGTGCGTTGTTTGGCTTAAAATTTTCATTTTGGTTTGTTTTTTTGAATTTTGCAAATACTATAACTCTGATAATTTCCTTTTTATAGAAAAAAGTCGTGAAGATAAATTGTTCGAATTTCCGAGTAATATGTAAGAGAACGAAAATTATGGGATACACGTCATTTAGAAGGACGAATGAGATCGTGATTAGATATATGTGCAAAGACTTTCTAACTTATTGTTTATTTACAAAAAATGCATGCTGAAAAATGTTGCAAAATCTTCATTAGTTACATTCTTAACGCAATTTCTAAAAGTGGTTTTTCGTTATTTCGAAAAAATGAGGACCGTGATTTGTGTTTTCTGCTTTATCTTAGCAGTTTTTCCTAATCCTATTAGTAAATATAATGGAATGTATAATTTAAAGTACATTATTAATGACAGTACATTTATTTCATTTGGAACAATTGATTTCCAACCGAAAAAAAAAATTTAACAAAACAGTTAAGAATAAATAATACAGAAACTTTCAACCTAATTGTTGAATGTTCATCTATAAACAATCAATACTGAACCAAAAATAGAGTAGTTCAATTTTCGCTTGGAAAGATTAATTCTCAAACAAAAAAATCAAATTTTCAACGAAATAGTTAAATCTTCAACCGAACAGTAAGAATTTTTCAACCAAAAGAGATTAATTTTGAACCAAAAATACAGTAGTAAATATTTTATTTAAAAAAATGAGTTTTCAACTAACAACACTTGCATAGTCAAACCTGGATTTAGTGATCCTCCATTTATTATTTCCGAGAATTGACGCCGCTGGATAACTGCATCATGACGTTGCGTCAGTTCACTCGAAGTGGGAAGCACTTGCGAATAAGAACGATGGCGAGCTGACGTCGACGAGCGGTGGGGCTCCGATGCCTACTGAATCCGATAGGACTGATCGAATTATTTCGTGCGATCAAATGAGCTTGTCTTTGTTAATATCTAATTGAAATTCATATTTCGTCTGAATTGGTGGCGCTGTTGTAGCTACCAATAATCTCTACGATTCGACAAAGAATACACAGAAGAAGAAGAAGAATAATTGGATAGACAGAGATAGAGAAAGTTTGATTGTTTCGAAACGAAAAGACCTGTCATTGGAACACAATCGGATCGTCTCTGTCTATCTCAAATGGTGGAAACAGAGGTCCGATCGACTTCAGGCATCGAAGTCCCACTTTAGTGTTTTACAATGTCAAAATGTCAAGTGTTGACGTGAGACTGGTGAAAACTGTTTTGGTGAAACTAGTCATATTTTTTAAGATACTGCTGCCTTCGGAAGGTTTAAACAAGCGAGAGGGAGAGGTGATTCAGTATCTGAATCGATTTTCAGTTACTAATTCGTTCGTCACTTAGTTCATACAATAACTAATTTTCTATTCATACTTCTTTTTAGCAGAATTAACTTGGCCACACAAAATTTCAGCAGTTCATCTTCCTGCCGTTCAATTTGATGTTCCTCATTACGAAAGTATGATTACACCAGGTCGACTGTCCTCTTTACCACCAGGCCTTTGTTATGTAGGAACAGATGATGATCACATCCAGATCATTGGACTAATTAGTGGTGGACTTTTATGTCCATTTATGGCTTCCAGAGCGGATCTTCATGGTCACTATGGGAGAGTTAAAATATGCATAAATGGCAACAATGCCAACGAAATTGTACCAATATTGAATGAGGATCCTCTAAATAGTAGATTCTTTCAGCGTTTTGGTTTAAAAAACACTATTTTTTCTGAGATAAGATAATAATTTATCTTTAACAATATATGGCCCATACATTTATAGAGGACTCTTACAAAGCGTCAAATAATAAAATGTTATGATGTTCGTTTCGGGACAAGTATAAACGCCCTGAAACATTTTCAAGTTTATTATTCACACTCTTGTCAATAACTGTTCTTTTTCCTTTTCCAAGTAAATGGTAAGCGTGGTATACTATGCTAATGTAAGTTTCTGTCCCATAAAAACATTAGACCACCAACTAGAAACTGATCAGCTCTTCTCTCTTCCTTCTCCCGGAAAAGGAAAAACAAAATAATTTTATTTTCGATACGCCCAATTAGTTAGACAATACAATAATTAATTTCATACTTGTATTTTCTATTCGAAAAATTAGCTAGGCCACATGAAGAAGCTGCAGTCCATCCTCCTCCTATTGAACTTAATGTTCATATTTACGAAACTGTGATTATGCCAGGTTGAACTTATCTTTTAGAAGCTGGATTTCATTATATAGGCTTAGATAATGATGGCAAATTTGTACTAATTACATGTGGAAATTTGAGTACATTTATGACTTCATGAGCGGATCTTCATGATCATTAAGGAAGAGGTAAAAAACGGATAGATTGCAGCAATGCCAACGAGATTGTGCCAATATCGAATATCCTCTAAAAGGTCGGCTCTTGTGGGAATTCGGGAGACATGGTATTCATGCTGTCGAGATGAACGAATAATTGAACTTCAATAGTATACGGCCCATGTAATGAAAGACATGTCCAAATAACAAAGTTTTATCTCGGAGAAACCAAATGGAAAGCTTTAATTTGTGGGGACCTGATAAAAAGGTGCTATGAGGTTGAGGGCGTTGGTGTCCATAATATAATTTTTATGGGGGATTTCAAGAATGAAATCAAGTCCTGGGATATACTAGCAGTAGTATGAACCATTGTGTTTGTTGAGAATTCTTCTTATTGATTCTCTGATACCTTAGATGTAGGTTAAGATGGTGGTCGTTTTCCACTCTTTTTCTTCAGTAGGGTTGTGTTGAATTGTGTTTTTTATTGTGTTTTCTTATTGCTTTATCAATTGGTTTGTTTGTGTAATCCTTCTGTATTAGGATTTGTGTAACGTTTTGTAATTCCTTTTGTAAGGTATATTTATCTGTTATGGAGACAGCTCGGATTAGAAGGGAGTTGATGACCGATTGCTTTTGAGATGGGTGGCGGTGGGAGGAGGCTTGTAGGTATGTTTGTATGAGTGGGTTTTATGTAAACTTCATGTCCTAATGTTTTATCAGATCTTTGTAAAATATTACGTCCGAGAAAGGCAATTATTCATAATGAACTGGATATTAGAGATATTGTCGGGTGCTATGTGCGTCCGATCGTTTTGAACCACATCTACAACTTTTTGGTGGTTTGTTGGTGCCATTCAGCTTTCGGCACGGTTCTTACGGCTCCGCTTAGGGGGTTTTCCTTCGGGAACATCCCTGGAAAATTGTCCGCAACTGCTTATTAATTATTGTAACCATATTCAGCAGAAACCCTTTGTACAGGGACATTCTTTCTGCAACGTGAGGACGTGTTCGGTGGCTTTGTCATAGGTCCTTTGGTTCCATTCCCAAGAAATCGAAACCGAAACCTTCCGCAGGTGATAATAGAGATATCACGTTTACCAAAAAATACTGCTCTTTATATTGCGTAATATTTTATGTAATGCGTTCTAAATTAAACATGCGGAGAAACAGATTATATAAATGCAAATAATTTAAAAGATTCAACGAGATAGCGACAAGTGTGATAATACACCGCAAAATTTATAAGAATATACTCGCCAGGTGGCCTCTAATTAAAGAAGATTCATTAAATCTGATTAAATTTTTGTTGAGCAATACTGAAATTTCAACGACTTAATAACAGAGTTGATCCCTCGCAATATCATTAACCAATTACATCGTGACAAGTGTTATTTAAAGAAAATGAAAACCATGGTTGGTGTTCTGTGCTTAATCTTAGTGATGTTTCCTAATCCTATTGGTAATAATATATATATTTTAAAGTGCATTATTATTCAGAGTACATTCATTTTCTGCTAGAAATCTTTTTAATAGAAATAATACAGTAACGAATTTCCTAATTATACTTTCTTCTTGCAGAATTAACTTGGCCGGGCAAAATTATCACTGTTCATCCTCTTCCCATTCAACTTAATATTCATCATTATGAAAGTATGATTATTCCAGGCCGAATTAACCCTATAGTAGAAGAATTTTATTATATAGGAGTAGATGAGAATCACAAGCACGTCATTGGACTAGTTAATGCTGGATTTTTGTGGCCATTTGTCGCTCCTCGAGCGGATCTCAATAATAATTACGGAAGAGTCAAAATCCGCATAGATAAAAACAATGCCAATGAGATTATACCAATAACAAATGAGGATCCTCTTAATGATCGTTTCTTTAAAACATTTGATAGACAACACACTCGTTATGCAGAGATAGTCGAGTAATTGAACAAGAGTACATTCCCATCATGAAGTGTAAAAAAATATGTTTCGAAGGGCGGACATTATTATGGCTTATATTATACTTTGATGCTGGTTTATTGAAGATAATAAAATAAATGTACAAAAAATGTTTATTTAATTTTAAAAGTCCTCGTGTCACCTTTTTGTGCTGCCGAAGAAAGGCTTATTAAAATTCTGGAATAGGGTAGACCACCTTTCAGTTATATATATAATTAAAAAATAAGGTTAAACAACCACCGCAGGGTCTCACTGGGAGCTACCGCCATCTAAAAAAAAATGGCAGCGGCTCCCAGTAGGACCGCGGTAAATCACATTCATGGCCACATCTCACAACCGTAAGATGAGTGGTCACAGGACACGATGAAATCACAACGACAGGCCGGCGAAACCCTCATGTGTTTTGAGCACAGGAAGCGATCCAAGGATGACAGCTTTTTGCACCCATTTCGCAAGTGCCTTGGCATATTTTTGGCACGCGGGAATGGCTTTAAGGTTACGAACCAGTGATAGTTTCGCACCTCCGAGAGCACCTATCACAAGGACAATTACTTGTACCGAATATTTTGGGTACAGCTTTTGCAGCTCCCTTTTAAGATCTTGATACCTCTCCTCCTTTTCATTCTCCTTGGAAGTGATGTTATATTCGGACGGGGCCGAGAATTCGATCACGAATATAGTTCGTTTCTCGAAATCTTGAAGGACAATGTCAGGCCTCGAGTGTGCAACGGAGAATGCTGTCCGAAAATCGTATTTCCAGAAAATTTGGCACTTCTCATTTCGGACAATTGACTCTATTTCTCTTGGAGCGTTCGGCAGGGCAGGGTCGCGGCCAACACCGTAAGAGCGACAAAGATGGTAATAAAGGACTCTTAGGGCTGCATTATGTCTGTAGATGTACGTTGTTCCTGCGTGGGTGGGACACCCCGATAGAATGTGTTCCAGGTACTCAGCGTGTGCATGACATGCTCTGCACCTATCGCTCGGAACTTCTTGACATAAAATGCGGTCGCGGTATGCTAAGGTAGAAATAACACCGTCCTGGCAGGCGAAAATGAAACCCTCTGTACCTGAATTAAGCCCTGATGATCTGAGGAAAGCAAGAGTTTGCTCCTTCGACAAGGACTGTCTTTACTTCGGTTTTCAGCAGTGAAGCATCTAGATGGAATAATGCACTTTCCTCACTTCTGATGTTAAAATTCAGGCCAAGGGTCTCGGCCGCTTGCTCCGCGGCTTTGTAAAGGAACGCTCCTTTGCCAATCATCTCGTGGTTCCTGGCAATTGTTAGGAGAGGATCTCTGCCATTGGCTACAATATAAGCTGTACTCAGAACAATTCGGTTATGAAGACACTGGAGATTCAGAAGTCCGCGTCCGCCTTGACGGCGTGAAATGTATAATCGCGGAACTGACGAATTTATATACAAGCTTTTATGCATATGCATGATCTTACGTGTGGTGACATCAAGGGACTTAAGTTTGTTTTTCGTCCATTGAACCACCCCAAACGAGTAGAGTAGAACCGGGACGGCAAGCATGTTAGTCGCAGATATCTTGTACTCCGGTACTTTGAAATTATGTTTCACTGCATGAAGCACGTCACTACATTTTGCCGAATTAAAGGCGTTTTTAACGTCTAGTGGTAGAAGTACCATGATTTTTCTATAGTAGTGTCCGAATTGTTGTTCCTACAGAGCAGTCTTCACCACGTGTGACACAAAATTTACCCTGGACATGCCTTTCCGGCAGGGTCATGTCCAGCAGACACAGGGCTCTAAAGGATGACAGTGAGCTTGGATCGCATTTACCCTTTTCTATAAGAACCATCTTTTGTCGCTTCCACTGATTAGGAAAGATACCCGCCTAGGTAAGGATAATTCCCTTCAGCATCAAGGTTTCTAAAACTCATCATATCCACGAGCTCAGGTTCCTCGGAAACGCCAGTGATTCGTCCTCGCTTTGGATTGGACAATCCAAAGTCCATACCAATCTCTCCTGTGCACGTCTTGACTATATTTAAATCAACTTTGTATCCACTTATGGCTCCTAGAGAGGATCTTCAGAATCAGTATCGAAGAGATAAAATTCGCATAGATGGAAACCTTGTCAACGAGATTTTACCAATATCGAAAAAGGATCCTCTAAATTTTCGGTTCTTCAAGGAATTCGGAAACCACAACATTCGTTCTGCCGAGATAGGCGAATAATTCTTTGAAAATATGCAGCCCAACGTTTATATGCATTAGGGTGGTCAAAAAAAAGGCTTACATTTTTTCTGAAGTGGTTCCTATAAAAAGTGTTTCTTTTTATGACAAAGCGACCGCTGATTACTCAAATACGTAACTCAGATCTTTGCTGGATTTAAAAAAAAATGTAGCATTTTATATCTAACAAACATCCTGGAAGAGCTTTTAATAATTTTGAAGAATTCTGCTCATACTCTGAGTTATGTATTTCACTCAAAATTTGTACTCTATGCATGCTGTAGTAAAAATACAAAAAGAGTGATGATTTTAATAAAATAAACACGTGTGGATGCGCAGTTGAGTATCAAGTTTTCTATGCCATAGTATTGTTATTTTGTTTAAGTTGCTCAAAAGTAATGAAAATAAGAAAATTTTGTTTATGTTAGATCATTATGCTAGAATCACTCCCTTTTAGCCACTATTCTTAAAAATTTTTTTGGTATTTCGATTGTCTTCCGAAAGCTGCGAAGTTCTCCCTTTCATCATCCACATCAAAATATCGCTAATACATTTGCCCTTTCATTTTAATGTTTCTTTCTGAAAAATTAGATTTATATCTATAAAGTTAATATGTTTGTTTGTTGGGTTTTCTAGAGTAAATTTTAAAGATTCACCTATTTTGTTGAAGTTATTTAGAATGGTAACTACTGGGTGTTTTATGGCACATAATATCGAATCATCGACGCATCGATAATAGAAAAGAAGCGTTAAAGTTTTCTCCTTGAGGATTTTTTCTTCTATAATTTCCATGATTAATTCTGCTGCCACTGACGATATGGGTGAACCCATCGGGGTTCTGTTTTTTTGTCTGTATATTTGAAAATCGAACTGTAAATATGAATTTTCCATGCGGAGACTAATTGCTTCGATAAATTTGAAAAGCTGAAATTGGTATATTGTTTTATTACCTTCCATTTTTGATATATTTGTTCATATACGATGTTTCTATCGATGTTAGTGAACATTGATACTGCATCTAACGAGAAAATCGTATAGTTATCTGGAATTTTTACATGTTTTATTTTTTCTTCTCTCTAATCTGAATTTGTAGAAAAATACTCATTTGTAGTAGTTTTCTACTAATTCAAATAGTGGCGATTCGTTTATTAGTACTCAGTAAAAATCTACTATTTCAATGAGTAAGAATAACTGACTAAATGAATTAGTAACTATATCTGCTAAAGGAATTGATAATGCTACTACTAAATAAATTGGTCAATGTATTGCTGGTTACTATTTTAAACGGTAGTTTCAAGTAAATTCAAAAACTTATTTTACAATGAAGAGAGTTTTATTGAAATACATTAATCTATGAATTTAAATAATCATTCAAAGAAATTTCCATTTTATCTTCTCATACTTAAAACTCAGTGCATATTCAGGTCAGATTAATGTGAGTACTTTATTAAAATCAATTTGAACCGTTTCTAATTTTTAAAGTTGACAGTAAAAATAGATGAATTCTCAACCCAATAGTTGAATTTTGAACTAAAAAATATCATTTTTCAAATAAAAATGGAATAGTTAAATATTCAATACAAGGATTATTATAGCGCCTTACTCCCGAAGAAATCCCTGGCGCGTTTTAATTTTTTGTTTTCTGTGCTCAAGGGTGCTCTCGAAGACCTCGACGCCCTAACTCCAGGTCATGCTCTCGCAGGCAGAAAATTAAAACAAATTTCCGGAGCAACAACGTTGGATTAGGAACTGAGCTATGTCACTTACTGGCGTTTTATCCAAGCAATGCGTGACCAGTTTTGGAACCGCTGATCTCAGGAGTACATTCGCACACTTCCACAAAGAAATGAATGGACTGTGCCGAGACGTCATCATCAAAATGGACACGAGACAGTCGACCCTTCTCTACTTCGATGTAGGACATGGCTTTTAGGACGGGTAAACATTCTTAGTCCCGGACGGGATGGACTTGTGCGATCTGCCACGGTTAAAACTTCCCTTGGAACTTACAATCGTTCCATCGCCAAATTGAGCTGATTACCAGTCGTGCGCTGACTCTATACGGCCAATTGTGCTCCATGGCGGGCGAAACTAAATTTTACTTGTACATGTAAATTTATTTTGTGCGTCATGGCGGGCGGCACTAAACTTTTGACATACGTACGTGGAATTTGTTTCGGTCAGCGAACGAGGCGGGGAAGATGTTAATAATTTATTTGATGACAACACGGGCAGATACATCGTACGCCTTCCTCTTCGACAAGCCTGTATCCGCACCTCAGGAGAGTCTCTGCTGAGATTAGAATACTAAAAATAGAAAAATAATCCACGTTTTTGGGGATACCAGTAAACATGACTTTCCCGCTGTAGCTTACGTCCGAGTGCCTTTCTCGCAGAGAACGTGCAATGCACAACTTATCACGTCCATGGCTCGCGTCGCACTCGTCAAAACCATCACTATCCCTAAACTGGAATCTTGTGCTACTGTGCTTGTGGTTCGATTGATTAATTCCGTACGCGAGGAATTTATTTATTTGATGTCATTGTTTTTCTGTTGATTGACCTTCAGGTTTCATTGATCATAACGTGGTCTCCGCCCAATGCTTATTCTGCTTAAAGTTTTGCCTCTGTTTTTGAGTTTCGTGTACTACCTTTTCGTGGTGTGGGAACTCAGGTAGTAGCATGAGGATTCTTTTGTTGAGCAGGCTCAGACCCTTCTGCTCGCTGTTCAGTTTTTAATCAAGGTGTAGGTTGGTGTGGCCGTTTTTGGTAGTTGCAACGATTAAAAATAAATTGTGCTTCGTCTAGAGAACTCAGGTATTCAAGTCCTTGAATTAAAAGTCAGTGGTGCTTTAAGTTTTAATTATTTGTTTAGTGATTTCCTGACTCGATCGTCTTCTGGTGTTGTGAGAAGTAACACGTCGGATGACGTATTACCTCCGGTCCCGACGGGGTCATTAGTTCTGTAAACGATCGTGGTCGTAGCTTCCGGAGACTACATCTGTGCAATTTTCCAAAACAACAAAAACCTTTTTTTGAGCACAAAAGTAGTAATCTATTGGACATGCTAGGGGACTCGTATCCTGGATTAAATCGGTTCAAGGAATTTAGAAGTTCAGGAACACAGTGAGAAATTGTCTTGTTCATTTTCGTTGACTTTAACATGACTGAGCATGATTCCTTCGCTATACCACGCCAGTCCGTCATTAATACAAAACATTTTGGAACTTCGAGCCGGATAGTGGGTTGGCGAGAGGAGCAGGAACTTGAAATGAGTTTTTTTGAAATTTAATACTTCTAGTAAATTATTTGATGTTTTGAAGAATGCAATGCTGTTGGATTGTTTGCAACGTTGCGAACGCCTCGAGACGGGCTCTGAGGTATGACAAACTGACTCACTGACTGTGTGATTGTTCTCAACATTGCAAACGTCTCGAGACAGGCTCTCAGGCATGACAGACATATTGATTGTTGATTTGTTGCAGCATTACAAGCACCGTGAGACACGCTCTCTGGCATAACTGACTTATTTCCCATGACAGATTCTGTATTTTGTCTTGTTGTTTTGTTATTCATCTTTGCCTTAATCTTAATTAAAGTTTGACAAGCTAACTTTGGACTTTTCCCGAGGCCTGTGCATTGCAATAGAGGTTCAAACTCTCTTTCTTGCCTTCCCATTTTCTGTTGTTCTATGTCCGCAAAATGAAATCCCTGACTGGGGATCTGTATTGCCATTGAGATTGGTTGCTTTCGGGTGTTGTGGAATGTGACGAGTCGGATGACGTGTCACTTCCGGTTCCATCGGGGTCGATCGTTCGGTGAACGATCGTGGTCGTAGCTTCCGGAGACTACAACTGGGCCAATTTTCAGAAACAACCAAAACCTGTTTTTGGCCACAAAAGAAGTGCTGTATTGGACATGCTACGAGGACTCGTTCCTGGATTAAATCTATACAAGGTATTTAGAAGTTCAGGATCACGGTGAGAAATTGTCTTGTTCATTTTCGTTGACTTTATTATGACTGAACATGATTCCTTCCCTATCCCACGCCAGTCCGTCATTAATTCAAAACAGGGACCATGTAAAACATACAAAGTTGGAATAATCAGAAAATTTCGTTTCCGACCACTTTCCTGGAATATTTTTTAGTTATTCGATTGTCTTCCAAGATCTATGATATTTATGTTTCAGCATGTTGATGTGCATTACAATATAAAATATGCTGTTTCAATTTTTAAATATTAAATATAGCTTTTCATAGACAATCATAAGACTTTGCATGAGAACAATGTTTTTGAACAGTAAGTGCTATAAAGATAAAAATAGTCTTCAGCTTAAAACAGAAAATGAATGTATATAAAAAAATGTTATCATGTTTGTCAAGATATACTAAAATTTCCATAACGTAATAAAACATTTGGTGCCTCTAAGTTGTAAATCATATCATTAATCTGAAGTATTTGTCAAGCTTTATATAGAAAAAACAAATTAATTAAATGCAAATAATGTAGAAGGACCAATACGATCGTGACAAGTATATACGCGCTGAAACACACTGAAGTTCAATACTTACACTCGTTTCGAAATTAAGTGGATTTTCAATATTTCAAGGAAATGAACATCATGATTGACATATTGTGCTTCATTTTAGTGGTTTTTCCTAATCCTATTGGTAAATTAGGAACTCGATAAGATAAAATATTTACTAATCCGTTAGTTAAGTAGCTAATACAGTAATTATTTTTCTACTTGTACGTTATTTTTGCAGAATTACCTTGGCCACATAAACCTGACGCAGTTCATCCGCCTGCCATTCAACTTAATAATATTCATCATTACGAACATTTTGTTGAAGCAGGTCGAACTTTTTATTTAGAAGCAGGCTTTTGGAGGGTTGGTTTGGAAGAGGATCAGAAATATATCATTGGACTAATCATACTTGAAACTTTGTATCCATTTATGGCTCCAAGAACGGATTTTCCGAATCTGTATCGAAGAGTTAAAATTCGCATAGATGGAAACATTGCCAACGAGATTGTACCAGTATCGAAAGAGGATCCTCTAAATTTTCGTTTCTTCAAGGAATTCGGGAAAAAGAACATTCGTTTTGCCGAGATAAGCGAATAGTTCTTTAAAAATGTGCAGCCCAGTGTTTATATGCATTAGGGTGGTCAAAAACAAGGCTTATTTTTTTATGAAATGGTTCCTATAAAAAGTGTTTCTTTTTATGACAAAATGATCGCTGATTACAATTAATATGTTCATTTTATTTTATTAATCTATGCTAACGAATTTTGTTCACTTCGACATGCATATGCATATGTTGTTCTCTTTATAATCAAATACATAACTCAGATTTTTGCTGGATTTAAAATAAAATTTAGCATTTTATATCTAACAAACATCCTGGAAGAGCTTTTAATATTTTTGAAGAATTTTGCTGATACTCTGAGTTATGTATTTCACTCAAAATTAATACACTACGCATGCTGATGTAAAAATACATAAAGAGTGATGATTTTAATAAAATAAACACGTGTAGATGCGAATTTGTGTATCAAATTTTCTATGCCATACTATTGTTATTTTCTTATAAGTTGCTAAAAAGTCATTCAAATAAGGAAATTTGGTTTTGTTAGATCATTTTGCTCGAATCATTTCTTTCAGCCACTATTCTGAAATATTTTTTGGTATTTCGATTTGAATGTTTCCTTTCTTTAGTTTTATTATTACAGCGAACAGTTATATTTAAAATTTGTTTTTCGAATTAGGCCGATATATAAGAATAAATGACTATATCAAAGAATGGAGCATGTTATGAATATGCATACATATATGGTCTATTATCGATGAATAATTTTTTCGATTTACTAATTTTATTTTTAAACTTACCGCAATGTGTACGTTTCATCGAAATTAAATATTAAAAATGAGTGGTAGTTCTCATATATTTAAGAAGTCAAAAAAATCATTTTCCTTTAAGTGTCCGTAACCTCAATAAATGTGAAATAGGTATTTGGAGTTATTTGAAAAAAAGAGTATTTAATGGTTTTGAGTTTGGTATTTTTACTATTGTTTTTGATTTTACTGTTATAAATTGGTGTATAAAATGGTGTGCCTATTGTTTAAACTAATGATATGATATGTATTTTGAGGCCGAAAATTATTCAAATGCATGGGGAAAGTGTCAAAAATGTGAAATTTTGTGCTTTTTATATCATAAAAGCAGACTTAGAATTTTTTTTGCTTCAGAATTAGGTTTTAAGGCTTTTAGCCGAACATTTTGCCTTGATAATTTTGAAGATTTCACGAAAATAAAAAAGTTTTCTGGAAATTCGTGGTAAAATTTAAATAATGTTTTGTTTGGTAAATTAATTTTAAGACAATATTTAA
>CAKNWV010085252.1:451-12542 GCA_932074545.1 Andricus pictus | reverse complement strand
ATTAATGTACAAATCAGTTTTTCTTCTAATTGCCAAATATGAGGATCGTTTATACTTTCGCCTTAATCTTCACTGTGATACTTAGTTCTATTGGTGAATACAATACTTTAATAAATTTATAATCTTCAAACGTTTTAAAACTTTCCGAATATGGAAATATGCATCAGATCCTAATTTTCATTCTTTTTCAAACGTTATTTCAGTTTGTCAGAAATGAATACGAATGTAATCTGCACGGTTGATTATTCAGAATAGTAATTTAAGCTGTGAAAAGACCTATCTACTCATTTAACTATTTTTGTTCAAACCTTTTCTATAAAAACAATAAGAAAGAAAAGATTTTCAAGAAGTATAATTTAGAGAACTAAACCACAAGAATCAAATTCTATCAGTAGATTATGTCAAAATTCCGCCTAATATAATCAAACGAATTTCACATATCAACATCTATCTACGTACAAACCCTATACCCTTCTATCAATATGTTTTCATCAAAATTCTATTAAATCGTATCAGTACAAGACTTGTATCAATTTCTTTGTTTCGGAATCTCGGATATCAATGTAAAATGATATCTCGAAAATCGTATGATTTTCTATCAACAGTATCTCTTTGAAACTTTTTGAAATCCTATCCAGACAAACGCTATCAAACCCTATGCTTCACCATGTCGGTTATTTCTATCTAGTTTCATCCTTTGCGTAATTGTTTACTGCTCTATCAAAAGTTACACATTAATACTTTATCAGAAATAATCAGGAAAAGACTTATATTGAATTCTATGTTTCGGAATACCAGAAACTTTGATCAAATTCCCTTCACATAGGAATCTTATACTTTTCTATCAATAGTTTCTCATTAAAATTCTAATGAATATTATAAAACGGGACTTGTACCAAATTTGATGCTACAGAATCTTAGTAGTTTTTGTCCAACTGTATCTAACAAGAAATCTTATACTTTTTGATCAAAAACTTCTTATTTGAATTCCAGAAAATCTTGTCCACTCAGGAATTTGATTGAATCCTAAGTATCAGAATTTGGAAGTTTATATCGAATGATCTTGGATTCTGGAATGTATGTAGCAATCTATATATTAAGCCGTAAAATCAAGATATGATTTTATAATATATGGTTATAATATATGGTTTTATAATCAAGGATTTGAAAAATCAACACACAAATTATTTTATAATTATACCATTTATAATTATACCACATAAATTATACCATTTAAATTATTTTTTATCCTAATTAATATTATTATTCAAAGTTTATTTTGGTTGCTACAAAATGGATACCAATTGAAAATGAAAGGAAAACTATGCCAATGTAGGTCAAACAAAATTTATTATGTTTTACATAATTTGCAGTAAATTATTCAGAAAAGTAATTTAAGGTCTGGGAATCCCTAACGGATTTGATCAACCTTTTTATCAACATTTTCTTACTGCAAATCTATGAAATCCTTTCAAGACAAGAATTGATCAAATCCTACGCTTTACAATATCAAATATTTTCATCAAATAGGATTTGAAGCATGTCTGATGCGGCTAGGAAATACTATAATGAAAAAAGAAGTGCATCACTACAAAACAACTCGAAAAAAGGAAATTTTCTACATAGAAACCAGAAGATACTTTCAAGATTTCGTTCCTAACCTCAAAAAACATGAAAATCACTGATTTCAGGTGAAACATGATTCGTACAAATGCAAAGTGGTCATATCCTATGTTTTCTAGGTTCCTGAGTACAATTCCTAAGTCCGGCTCGAACAGTTGTTATGTACAAAATGCTGTCAACGGTATCAACTAATTTTCGCCTAGCTTTCATTTTTCGCTGAACGAGGAATCGGACGAGTGAAGAGTATGATCTGTTGGGTTAAGAATTTTTCCGAAGTTACGTACCAAAGATTAAAGGCTGGGACCGTGGTACCAAACGGACTCGTTATTTATACTTAGGAATCTAGAAAACACATGATATGACCACTTCTCATGGGTACGAATCAAGTGTTACCTGAAATCAGCAATTTTCACGTTTTTTGAGGATCGGGATGAAAGTTAATGTGATGAAACAAAACGGAGCCCAGATTCCGAATCACCAACCTCAAAAACGTAGGGTCAGCATAATCTGGTTTCTGAGGTAGACAACTTTTTTTTGTGGAGCTGTGTTATTATTAGCAATACTAAAACATTTATCATTTAAAAAATGTAATCGTCTGTTTGTTCTTGCAGAATTAAGTTCACAATTTGACTGTTTGCCTAATGGCGCTCCTATTCCTGGTGTCCCTCGTGGCGGCCCATCTTCTTCTGGCAGGCAAAATTCTCCTGCCAGGTCTGTTTCCCCGGCCAGTTTTCTTCGTGCACGGTCCAGCTCTCCTTCTGTCAGGAATATAGCTCCACCTACCAATATTCCTTTTTCTGACGTGCTTGGATATAGACTCAATCAGCTTCAGTTCATTCGGCTTATTTCCAAAAGGAATCCAAATCGGCTTTTCGAACTTCGAAGATACACTTTTCCTGCGGATAAAGGAATTAAATTACTCGAAGGACGTATTGCCTATCCGCCTGTGCCACCGCAGGAACAAGTCGTGCTATCAACATTCGATGGTGACGTCTTTGCAATATTGACGAGTAATAATACACTTGCTGGAATATATAATCATAATCCTCACATGAAACGTAAAGGACGGACAAAAATAAACATGGAATGCGGCACGGTTACCCCATTGACATCAGATGAAGTTGAGGAAATTCCAGTTGGCCCCAATCGCCGCGTCACACATGATTTTAGAGTAGACCATGTAAAACACTATGATGGGTAAGTTACTTTTCAAAAGAAACTAATTATCCTTACGTCACATTTTTAGTTAATTTGATGTTTGAGCATGTAAAGTACAGTGATAGGTAAGTTATTTTTTGACTCACAACAGTAGCTTTAATAAATAGAAATATCACTCTATTCGCTCCTTTTTCCAAATGAAAACCGAATTTTTTGCAATGTCCTTGAAATCCACTGAACGTAATGGATCTATGAAGGATTATATATTTTTTTAATTTCCTTGAAGACTTTTAAACTAAGCTTGAATTGTTATCAGTTTTATGTGACTCTTATCAGATTTTAGATTTTAGCAGAATACTTATTTTTTTATCAGGAATTCTTGAAAATGCCTTTGAGTTCTTTGAAATTATCTTCAATTTTTGTCAGATGAATCGAAAAAATCATAGAAAATCTTATGCGAATTCAGAAACATTTGCGCTTATTTAATGGCTCAGGTCTTCTGTCGAGGCTTTTCATCGCGCAAGGCCCAGGTCTCCTGTTCCCAGGTGCATGGCTTCACCTAACAGTCTTCCTTCTTCTGACGGATCTGTATATGGACTTGACCAACTTCAGTTTATTCTGCTTACTTCCATTAAAAATCCGAACCGGAGATTCAAACTTCGAAATTACACTTTTCCTGCAGATACACCAATTTTATTACACGAAGGACCGAATCAATATGTGCCGATACCAAAGCAGGAACACATTGTATTATCAACATTTTCTGGTGACGTCTTTGGAATATTGGAGAGTAGTACCTATCTTGCTGGAATATATGGCCATATTCCGCGCTCTACCAGTAAAGGACGGGTGAAAATAAACATGCAAAGTGGAACGATTACCCCATTGACCACAGATGAAAAAGTGGAAACTCCAGTAGGCCGCCTTCGCCCCATCTTAAATTATTTTACAGTACAGCATGTAAACAACAATAATCCACTTCATTCAATCATTTAAAAAAATTGTAAAAGTAAAAAAAAAATATTTTTGATCTAAAGCCGTCTTAAAATATTAGTGGAACTCAATCCAAATCAATCTCTAAAGTTTAGTGATTGATTTCATATACAAGGTTATTCATGTGCGCGCATTTACGCAGTCCGATTTATATTTTCTAATAATAAAAATATCAATTATTTACGAAAATAAAAATAAAAATATTTTAGATACTAAGAGTTCTAAAAAAATTTTTAAAGAATTAAATCATGTATTAAAGTTATTCAAATACTGAGCTTATTTAATTGCTCAAGTCTTCTGCTGACAATGTTTCTCTTCGCGTAAGGCCTAGGTCTCCTGTTCCTAGGTGCACGGCTTCAACTACCACGTTTCTTACTTCTGACGGATCTGTACATGGACTTGACCAACTTCACTATATTCTGCTTACTGCGATTAAAAATCCGAAACGGGGATTCGAGCTTTGAAAATATACTTTTCCTGCAGATAAAGAAATTTTATTACACGAAGAAAGGAATCAATATGTGCCGATACCAAAGCAAGAACACATTGTATTATCCACATTTTTTGGTGATGTCTTTGCACTATTGGAGAGTAGTAACTATCTTGCTGGAATATATACATATATTCGTCGCTTTAGCTATAAACTTCGGGTGAAAAGAAACATGCAAAGTGGAAAGATTACCCCATTGACCACAGATGAAAGGGGGGAAGCTCCAGTAGGCCGCCTTCGCCCCATATTAAATTATTTTAGAGTGCAGCATTTAAGCCACAATCATCCACCTCATTCAATCAGTTAAGAGAATGTAAAAATAAAAAATAAATGCTTTTTATTGGAATTCATCTTTAAATATTAAGAGTGACTTGTCATTACAATTAATAATAAAAACTCTATATATTATGGTTCGCAAGGCTTCGATCTTTCGTCATTGCCCCAGAAAGTCTTTTTCGGAAACAGATAACAAAGTTCTGTTTAATTTCGTCACAACCAAATTTTTCTAAGACAATTAGTATAGCTTTAAATCATTTAATTTTAATAATTTCTCTATGACACAAGGTCTCTTTAGTGCCTGTGGAACCCATCCCAAATCAATCTCTGAAGTTTAGAGGTCGATTTGTTATACCAGGTTATTCAAATTCGCGCATTTACGTTGCCAGATTTTTATTGTATAATATTCAAAATATCGATAATTTGTAAAATTGATAATTACAGTATTTATAATACTAAGAGTTCTAAAAATTGTCTGGACTACTTGGTAAAGTATGTTTGACAAACCTCTTATTTTCGAAGACTTGATATTTTTATGGATACTAAGGGACGCTTGTTATTCAAATATTGTTAGTGTAATAATTTTATATTGCAATTTGTTATATTTTTCAAATCTTCAATGAAATATCGTTTACGAATGAGAAACATTCATGTTTAATTAATAATTTAGAATTTATTCAATTCCGAATGTCTAGAAGTTTTATAATGTTATGAAATCCATATTGTTTATTTAAAAACGCTATTCATTTGAAACTATCAGAAGTATAATAATACTAGGTGTCTATTTTATATTGAGAATTGGTAAAAGAAACCCTCAGGGAGTGAACAAAATTGCATTAGCAGTTTAAAAAATTTGTAACTTTAAATAGAATGAAAAACATTTTTCGGTTTTATTTTGATCTCAAAGGGCAGTTTGTTTTTTATTTAGGAAATTGAATTATTCTTTGAGTATACGATCAAATTAAATTAATTTTTCTTTAATTTTAACTTACAAAAGCTCATTCTAAGCGATGAAAGGTTCTTAAAAGTCAACAAATTTTCCGACTTAAAATTTAATTATACCTTATAGAATTGCAATATTCTTTTTGTTAATGAATATAGCTTCTAGTTATTTTTTAATTTCTTATTTAAAAAACTAATTTTGCTTCGTAGGATGAATTTATTAAATATAAAAATAAATACTTCAGAAGGAGCAGCTTGACGCCTGTAACACCTCAGATTGCGATTGAGGTACCAGATATATATACTAATAAAATACCAGAATATTAATCAGATACACTCCCCACCAAATTATTTATTAACGTATAAATCAGTTTTTCCTCTAGTTGCAAAAAATAAGGGTAGTCTGGACTGTGATCTTTAGTTTGACGGGGATTCTTATTTCGATTGGTGCGTCATATATAATACTATATCAATAATTTGAAAAACATTTATACCTGCCGAAAATAATAACTTTTGCATCACAATGAGCACTTATCATAACTGCTATGATTTTTCAAACTCTATTTGAGTTTGTCGTAAGTAATTAAGAATTCAGTCTGTAAGGTCAACTATGCAAAGTAGGTCAAATCAAATTTCTAAACGCTTTACATAATTTATAAAAGTCGATTGCACTCGCGAGAGAATCTAATAAGGAATTATTATAACCTTCCATCTTGGATTCTAATAATTTGGCATGTACTTTTTTACCATTCGTATAAATCGATACAACATCAGAATGAAATATTTGTTGTTTGAAATTGTTAAGTACCTGTTTTAGCTATATTTTACTCTTTCTGCAGTGTGCATCAAACCATGGCTTGGAACTACAGAGTTTTTTAGTCGGTCTTACAGTCATGTTAAGTTCTGTCGCTGTCTCTTTAAATTCATTAATTAAATTGGTTGAAAGGCCATCTATCGACAAGACTGCAGAGTTCATATTTGGAGAATTTCTAAATAATTTCTTAAAATTTATCAGCAAATTCATTACCCCTAGGTTCAGAAAGAGCTGTAGTAATTTCTTTGCCTTCCTCTTAGAACATGCTCAGTAGGTTGGCGGCGATATGGTATGTTACGGGCAACCAAGGTTGTTCATAAATTTGATTCCGTTTATTTTGTTTGTTCGGTCAAAGATGTTTTGTTACGTTGACTAGTGAATTCTTTCATATTTCAAAGCATAATTTTATTTTTCAATTATTTTTTTAATTATTGGTTAAAATGCAACGCGTATTATTTTACACTTTATTTCAATGGTAGCTATAAGTGAACTGATAATCAATTAAAATTATTATGTCACATATATATTATGTAAAAAATAAAGCATAATAGTCAAATTAATGGAATGTTACATGGCAATAACTTTTACATTTCTCAGAATTTAACCGTAGTTTGTTACTATATTATTTTCGAACCAATTAGATGTATATAAATAGATGAAAATCAAAAGAAATAAAACTTATTAAATGAAATTTCTTAATACAGTAAAAACTCGCCTTTTTCCATGACCTTGAAACGAAACGATTGGACACGACTCTTTTATCTCTAAGCTGGAGAGGGCCCTACCCTTACCGCGAGTGGGTAGTTTATTTTTATCGACGACGTTCATTGGCTGTTCCGTTCTTGTATCGATGCGCCGCCGGTCACTACTTTTTCAAGCGAAAGGCGCGGGTGATTTGAAATCAATAATAAATACTATCAATAATAATGCAAATAAATACACCCGAAATTTCTAGAACTGCTGGCCCACGCAGTTTCTCAGTGCGTAAGGCAAGTGACGGTTGCGACTCGCCGAGAGCGCGAGTACTTTCAAAGATATTTGGTACTTTGTCGAGTACATATGTTGCGAAATATTATGGAAACGGTTCAGGCGAGTGGATATCCGGCTCATTCCGTAGTTGGGAAAGTCGCGGTCCGTTAGTCTTTGTTGGCGTTAGTGTTTTTGTTGTCGTACGACAATTTTCCAAATAAAAATCAATCAAAATAAAGAATCAAAAAACGACGCAAATATTTCGCGGAATAGTGAGTTTTGTGGCATGACGTTGATAGGTGGAAATGCCGGCCGGCAGGAAGGTTAGTGCAACTGCATACGACGTTGTGCAGAAAATCTCCGAAACGTGAAGGTAAGTTATAAAGGTCTGCATAGTAATCTTTCCAAGTGTAGAATGCATTTGCGCAATTCTGTTTCTTGATCCTTTTATCGGTTGAGGACCTTTCAGTTTGACGAAATACAAGCACCTGTCCGAAATTTGAGGTTAGATTACCACTAACCTGACATTTAGGATATTTTATTTCGTGAAACTGAAAGGTCGTGAATCGACAAAAGAATGGAACATAACTGAGAAAATAGATTTTATACACTTGAGAAATATTACTATTTGTACATTCATGAGTTACGTTTATAATATTTTCTCGAAAACATCGTGAGACGTATTCCTATTACGCCATGTCAAAATACTCAATTCAAGGCTTCCCGCTCTTCGGGTCCCTTTTTTTTAATTGGTCACCCACTGACGCGGAGGAGAATATACCGGGATCGTGGTGGGAGTTTCAGGAACTGCGCAAATGGAAATAACCGTCTACAGCCAACGGGAAATAAAGGCGTGGCGGAAATAAAGAGGTATAGAAATATGTGAGTTTCTACTGTATTACTAGGAATGCTTTTTGCATTAAATAAAACCTATAATATACAGGGTGTTTTTTTTAAACTTGAGACATCGAAATATCTTAAAATTATACGCATCCTATGAAAAAAATATCGCTAATGAAAAGTTTTTATTTTCAAGGGGGTAAAGCGACTTTGAACAAAATTTACCCCACCCCACTCCCCAGTAGAAATGGTGGGTGGGTTTTTTTTTTCGCGAATCGAGAAAAAATTTTTGAATAAAACTTATATATTTCATGAAGGAGAATCTGAATCTGTGATAAAAATTGGAGTTCTCATTTGAAATCGCGAAGTTACCCCCCTCCCTGCTTCCTTATGGGGTGGGGCGGGGTAAATTTGTTCAAAATCGCTTTTCCCCCTCGAAAAAAAAAGTTTTTATTAGGGATATTTTTTCCTAGGATGCATATTTCTTGAGATATTTCGATGTCTCAAGTTAAAAAAACACCCTGTATAAAATATTTCATTTGAAAATTAAATTTGAATACCTATTTATGAAAGGGGATGCTGATATGTGAAAAATTAATTTTTGTTTTTTGCTACAAGAATACAAACAAATTATTTAAATAAGATAAATCCAGAATTTCTTGATTTTCTTCTTGTGCCCCTTTCCTTATCCTTTGAATTATTTGGAGCATAATGAAAACATTTAGCTTAGTTCGAAGTACTGGACGAAAAGGTCACTAATTTAGAATTATTTCTTAAATAATAAGAAGCCACCTTTATTTGGAAATTTAGGAACCTTTTTTATATATGATTAATCCAGATTCAGATTATCAATCATTTTTTTAATAGGACGCGTGGTTTTTGTTTTAATTGTGAATAATAACATTAATAATAAAAAATTGCATTTTAGGACAAATGACGCAAGCTAAGAAGAAATGTAAGGGCAAAAGTTATTCATCCAAAAAAGAACTACAAATTTATTATTAATTTTTTTATAGAAATTGTACTTTATTTTATTTTTACATTTCATAATATATAGTTAAAGTGTGATTAATAGAATTATAAAGTTACAAAGTAATACGGGATGACTGCGGTAGATAATCCAATCAACGCTTATGTTTATGAATAAATAATTGCCAGCCTACTTGTTCACCTTGGTATTTTAAAACGAACAAATTTGCATTATTTTTTGAGGACCAAAAGAAAACTAACTGGTCAGAATTTGAAGAAAAAAAAATCGAAATTCAGGCTTTCATAAATGAACAATAATTTTTTAGCAAGTGTCCTCAAAAATTAAACTATTATAGAACTATTCATTCAAAACGAGCTAGAAGTTTCCTCATAGCAGTCCATTTCTCAATATATCTAAATATATTTCAGGTTAGCTTCGGTTAATGATCCAGTTGAGCAAACATTTCTAGATCAAGAAATTTCATTTTTAATTACTTTAAGAAATCAGTTAAGCATTGCGACCAGCAGCTCATTTTTTCCTCGAAAATACCCCCCTAAACCTCTGTGAAATGGAAAAAATATAATTAATGAAAGTTTCTAGAATTCAAATATTATTTTTAAAAATAGGTACAGCTTCAAGGTATTTTTTTAAATTTTATCACTCCAACGATAAGAATAAAAATATGAAGGAGATTATAATACAGTGATAGGAATCTAATGTTTGGTCAAATTTATGTTTGACACTGAGATTCTTATCGTAGCGCTATTCGCAAAAGTCTCCATATAATTCGCAAAGTTGCCTCTCTTGAGGAAACTGAATTTATTTTCTTGGACAGATATATGAAATATAAACACTAGAATATTAATTTGATACACTGGTATCCAAACTCTCTATTGACGTGTAAATCAGTTTTTCCTCTACTTGTAAAATATGAGGCTCGTTTATACTGAGCTCTTTATCTTGCCGGTGATTCTCAGTTCAATTGGTGAACATAATACTGTAAAATAATGATAATCTTGAAAAAGCTTTTAAGCTTTCCGAAAATAACAATTTCTGTATCGCAATATGCATGCTATCCTAATTGTTATTATTCATCAAACCTCGCATCGCCATACTCTGCCTCCGCTGCTAATACCAACTGCTTCTCTAATTTTGCATCCCCCTTCCCACACATTTCACACATCCTCTTTTCCCTAGGACCTATTAAACGCTTCATTCGCCAGCACCGCGTTCTCGCTATAAGCTCACGACTTCCTTCCTTTCCTTCCTCTTATAAATATTGCAATCTCCCCCTCGACTTAATACATCCGCAGTTCCCGCTAAACCTGCACTCTCCTATTTTCTCTTCCCCTGCTGTTTTCTGTTTATGTTTACCCTTTTTTTAAACCATCTCATACACCTTCCGTCCGTCCTCGTGCATCCCTCTCACTTCATCGAAATGCAGTCCATTCGTTCTAAAATATTTTTCAATTCCAACCACCGTCTGCCCACCCCCTCTCCTGTTCTTCTTTTCCCACCAACAACACTAACCTGCTTACTTCCCCCCTAATCCTAAACTTTTATCCTCATATTTACACGCCCGACTCTCCGTTAGAATCCCTAAAGTCGTTCTCCTTGTCTCCTTCCTGACCATATAAGTATTAGTGTTCCTTGCCAACCCAAGTGTCCACTTCTGATACTTCTCCCGTGTTCTATTCAATAATTAACTTTTCCTTCCACCCCACACCTATACTCCATTCCATAGAACACTCATCACTAGTGTGTCAAACTATTTCATTCTCCTTTTAAAATCATCTGAGAATAACTTCTTTCCCAATCCCCACATCTTCCTCGTCACCACATTTACCCTCCTAACTCCTTCTTTTATGTGACCTTCCACTTCAACTACCCTGCCTTATCCCTTCCAGCACCTTTTCTGAACACCATAATCTTGGACTTTTCCACATTCAGCTCTAACCTATTCTTATCCAAGTATCTTCTCAACCTATTCATCATCACCCTTAGGGCATCCTATGCTTCAAAATATCTGATATTTTTATTAAATATACGATTTGAGGCATGTATGTTTCAGATACGATTTGATAGAGTTTCAATAAAAAACTGATGATGGAAAAAAAGTAAGATTTTACAAAGGACAGAATCTGATAGCTTTCCAGAAAGCTCGAAACTTTCCAAGCACTTGAATGTCTTCGAGAAGTCGAAACTTTCGAGTTCTCGGATGTCTTCGACAACTCGAAACTTTGGAGTACTCGAAATTTCGACTAAATTTATGATCAGAAGTCCGAACAAAACACTATTATACTGATTCTCATGGAAATCCGTCAGATTATTAAATTTTTATCTGTCAATTTATTGAAATTATTAAAAATTTAATCATCCTTTGGATAAAAAATCTCTAATTCTTACTTTTGATTCTAAAATCACTGTTGGCATCCCGAAAAACACGCTAGTACCAGGTTTGAAGAATTTTTTTTTAATTTTAAAAGCTTCGAGAACCCGAAACTTTCGAGCAGTTCGAAATTGTTCGAATACTCGAAACTTTCGAGTGCTCGAAGCCGTTCGAGTTCTCGAAACTTTCGAGTAGCTCGAATATTTCGAGAACTCGAAATTTCGAGCATGCTCCAGCTCGACTCGACTCGAAGAAATTCGGCTTGAATCTACTTGAAGTTTCAAGCCTTTTGCAGACCCTTATTAAGAAGTATATAAGAGTTCACTACGGGCAAACACAGATAAAAGCTTCCACAATTCTGGATCATAGGATTTTCTATAAGCCTTGTGCGTTTAAGATCTTATAAAGTTTCAATCCAAAAGTGTAGATAGAAAAGCATAAGACTCACTGACAGAATTTGGTAGAATATTTTGAGCTTTCTTATTAACGTGGACGGTTATAATCCATGTTTCTCAAACTAGTTTCAAAGTCTAAGCTTTTTCCAGGAAAAGAAGCGACCTGAAATGTTACGTTCAAGTCATTTCTAAATATCGTACATTCTTCCTGAAATCTTTTTTCAGTTTATTA
>CAKNWV010085251.1:0-13098 GCA_932074545.1 Andricus pictus | reverse complement strand
TGCATTCCCGTTGATAATTACCGATGCACTTTCTGTAGCTATGGCCTTCGTGGAATCTTTTATTTGCACTTTTGGATGTCCAGAGTCCAATCAAACCAATTAGTATAATCTATTTGTTAGCGTAGTAAGAATTTATTATGCCAAAATCTGCAAAATCAAACAGTACAAGTCGACTGCTTATCATCCAGAATCTCTAGGAGCACTCGAAAGAAGTCACACACCTTCATAGAACATTCGCGTCATTATTTTGGCGAATGCAATTGGGATGATTGGTTGTCTTTTGTAATATTTTCCTTTGACACGGCAAAACACTCCTAAACAGGTGTGACCCCTCACGAATTAATTTTTGGTCGGCCAGCCAGAATCCCCTCTGAATTTGCCAACAAAACTGTCCCCAGGACCTACGTAGGATACTTTGATTAACTTTTCAATAGAATGTCCGAAACGCAATCCAAGGCTCGTGGTAGATTGGGGACGGCAAAGGAACGAATCAAACATTTTTACGATAGAAGACGTCGAATGTCGAAAATGTCGAAATGCAAATAAGTCGAGATGAAGTAAAAACAGTTCTTATGAGACAATTAAGGCATGCGTTTTTTAGATTTTAGAGACTAGCGATGAAACATGGAGCTCGGTAATCGATCTTTCGCCTTCAGGATTGCCCGATTTATAACGCGTTATCCGCGAGGCGGAACGTGGTCGATTCATCGGGCTCGTGCCGTGAGAGGGTACATAAGAACATGTATTATCGCATTAGGCCACATCCCTTGAGAAACTTAAACTACCAAAAACCAATTGTTTCACTTGACTAGGACCCTGGAAAATAATGCTACACTCCCTTCTATAACTTCTACCGTAGCCATCCTCCTCTCTTTTTCCTCCCTTTTCCACGTAATCTCGACGTGGATACAGGTGCTCTTTCTCTCTAGTAGAGTTCTAATTGTTTCAATCCCTCGAACCAGCACCCTTTCTTTAGCGTTCATTGTTTTTTCTCTGTTTTCTCATTGGAAAATGATGTTTTATAAAAAAACCCTTCTGATAAGGAGGAAGCTGTAATGATTCCAGAATCCAGATATAGAGGCGCCTCGAAACAGAGCGGTAGATTTCAAAACATCAATAAATTCAATGATTTTAATTAGCTTTCCAATTTCTAGTTTTGAAAATCATCTCTTCTTTTCACTAGGAGAAAGAGCCCAAGTAGAAAATACCCATAATCATGAAAACAAAAGTTTTTAAAGAAGCGGAAATTGGGACAAGAAAATTACGCAGTAAAAGTTTATGGGTGGGCTAAGCCAGAAGAATCGTGTGGCACGTTTTTTAAGAGGTTGGTCTGCAAGGCCTATCAAAGCAATAAATTTAAACAAAAGGCAAATTTTGGGAAAATAACTTAGAGCTCGCGTTAACCACACTTAAATCTAACCTGTCAAGATTGGTCGGTTATGGTGACTTAATCGTCCTTTAACCTAAAAAATGCAGTATCTTTGTGAAATATGGAGTTTTTGGAAGAAGTTCTGACATCTTATGATGACGAATTGGAAGATGTTTTTGAATTTATTCGAAGAAGACCGCGAATTTTCAAACAAAGAGTGAATTTTTTGGATAATTTTGACTTTAATTTCCAAACGAGATTTCGCTTAACAAAAGCTCTTGTTCATGATCTAATGAATAAAATCGAGGGAGTATTATCTCACGCAACAGAAAGTTATTTTATATTTAATAATGGAAAGAATGGTTTGTTAAAATTATGCAACATTCTTTTAATAATCCAATTTTCATTGTTAGGAATAATGCCATACCGCCTGTCATACAGTTACTTTAAGGTTATAACTTTGAGGTTATATGCAACTAGATCACATTTGTTGGCTGCAGGAGGCTTTACTGGTGTTAGCAAAACCTGGATTTGGCGCATACGGACATATTGCTTTGCTTTTCACTCGAGCGCCGGGTAGCCAATCACACGAATGATTTAAAGTAAAAAGGGAGTTACTTCGAAACGACTATCTGGTTAGCTAACCGCGCCCACGAAAAATGTGGTGACACGCGCGATAGGATAATCGACGGTTAAATATGGCGTTAACTTTAACCGGCCGTCAGTTAACCAATGATTTAACCGAGGTTGGTGGAACCGGCCCATAGTACTATGAACTTTAATGCAGAAAATTCGGTGTAGTTACTTTTGTTTTATTTCCGTCATTTTGCAAGTTTTTTTAGAAGACTTCTTCTGCTTCTCCTCGATCTATGTTCTCTCTGGACTATCCGTACCGATGATACTTTTTCCTCGTTTCCTTGTTTGAGTTGAAGTTTTTGGTGGTTTTTCTCGCGGGAATCCACGCATGTTTTCTTGTATTTTCGTTTTCCAGAGACAAATTGGTCGAGTTTCTATCAACGCTGACCTCTGTGGTCATTTTTCTGTTCCTGAATTCACTGCCAATGAAATCTGATGCAGAAAATCTATTCGGATTGAATTAGAAAATCTCGGTTTTAGCGAATCCCGATTTGATGTGAGATGGAGTTATTGCAGCATCGTGAGCGAAGTGCACGCATTCTGCAATTTCATAGATCGTGAGTTGTTTATTCAATGACTTGATCATTAAATCGAGACAACTATTGTAATTGACTTTGAATGGACTTGCATTATATTCTAGAGCATTCAGACTTGACACATTTTCGTTGGATACCCCTAGCTTACTTTTAAGAAGTGGAAACAAGGTTTCAACACCGGGAGAGCAGCGGTTTAGCGGGTTGCCTACCTAACAGGGGTAGATCTCCAAAACTTAAAAAATCGTCCCCCACTTGACATTTAATAGGTTAAGGCATATGTATACCATAGTGATGGGTTGTGGAAGTGGGTTGCCAACCTATCTGGGGAACACACAGAAAATACCGAAATGACAGTGTATCTGTCAAAATTTCATGCACAATGAGTATAACTACCGTATTTTTTTGATGAAGTTTCACTCTACTTCACATCTGTCTTCTGAAGACTGTCCTAATTTACCTCTAAAGTTGTTGCTCTTAGGCGAACAACTATTTCGAAAAGGTAGATAAAGAGAAAATAACAAATGCTCCTGCCTTCTCCTTGTTTCTGGAGCCATCTGTGAATCAGTCATGATCATAGTTGTCAAACAGATAGCGACGGGTTGTTTTTTCTTTGAGCATACTCAGGATCGGTCTACTCGCGATGTCTTTTGGGATCCGCACTGCCGCTGAGATCCTTCCGCCTTTCACCATATTAAATCTCCTTGCTGCGTTTGCAGCCACGGCTTTGATGATGAAATAGAGGGGCAGCGACCCTGCTGATGCCCCCAATGCCACTGTGGGTATCGATTTCGAGGCACTAGTGACGTCTCTTAGAATCAGTCCCCTGATTATTTTCAGTCGCGACTTCACAGTGGAGAGTTCGACCCTGCTCTCCCACAGAGTACTAGCTTTTTGCACTTGTTTTCCATGTGCTCGTTCCATGAGGGCGTCTCATCAAAGATGACTCAGTCTTACTCGGATTGACCGATAATACAGTCTTCTTGCGCCAAGAGTCCACCATCCCCAGTGCTTGCTGCATTACTCCGAAGAGCGCATCCAGATGCTGGCCCCGCATGGTCACCAATAAATCGATCGCGTAGCCTATAACAGGGTAGCCCTAACTCGGGAGCAGATGAAGCAGTGCATCCACTAACAAGAACCACATCAAGGGCGATAAAACTCCTTCCTGTGGACATCCCGAGTGAACGGTTCCACATCAGTGGTATCACCCTTCGTCGTTGTTAGGTTTCTGTTGGGCAACATGTGGCAGGTCCATTCCACGAGTGCAATAGACACACCATGTGCAATCATGGTCTCCCTGATCACCTCTTTGGAGGCGTAGTCGAAGGCTCTTTCATTTTGAAAATGGGAAAATGTGCTTTGAGTATCCCCCTTCGGGCAATTTTAGGGTGCAAAGAATAGCATTGAGGTTTCGCGAGAGTAGCTTGCACAGTCTAGATTCCTCTGCTCCTTACTCGATGTCTGTGCAAAAGTTGGTCCAGCTTTCTTGCTTCGTCTTACGTGCTGCACCCCTGTATTCATCCCTCATCGTCGTAAATAAGATCCATAGTTCATTCGTTTTGCCAGTAATGGTGCGTCTAAACCTCTCTCTGGTTTCCCTGCGAAGCTTTTCGAGTTTCGCGTTCGACCAGTGTATCCCCCAGCCTTCCGGAATCTTATGGGTTCACAATTAATGTCATGAGTAGATTTGATGGTCTCCGTTGAAATCTTTGTCTGCCATCTGCTATCTCCGCGAGTGCATTTCTTCATAGTCGGGGTACGTCGGGGTACCCCAGGTGTTAAGATTATCTAAATCAGTAGTAATTAGGTATTCCAATAGAACATTACCTCTTGAGTTGATGTCCGTGCTGCCCCACAAAATATGATAGGAATTAGCATCGCACTCCAGCAGAAGAGGAAGATCCCTTACCGTGCAGTAATTCACCAGTGTACGTACCTCCACTGAACTGGTGGAGTGGTATCGCTGTCATATGGAAAGTAGACCGACCCCATGCCTAGTTTCCTATTCCTTTATGATGTGTTGCTATCACTATCAGGTCTCTCGAACATAACTCTAGCAGCAAGACACCGTTGATTCTCATTGCCAGTATGCAGTCCCTCGGGTTGGCCTTCGCACAGTGAAGACCATAACTCACCCAGCAGATGGCAAGATGTATATTCACGCATATTTCTTCATCAACGATTAGGTCTTAGTTCAATAGAAGGTAGTTTCATCAAAAAATGCCTTAGATATATCAGTTTTGCAAGAAATTTTGATAGAAAAACTCTGATTCCGGTATTTTTTGTTTGTGACCCTAAAAGGTAGGAAACCCCTTCCACAATCCATCGCAATGGTCCACACATGCCTTAAACTACTAAATGTCAAGTGGGGGACCGATCCCGGCCCATAAAAGTCACCGAAACGGATGATTTGTTAAGATTTTGAGATCGATCCCTGATCGGGCGGCAACCCGCTATACCGCTGCTCTCCTGGGGTTCCAACCTTGTTTCCACTTCTTAAACGAAAGCTGGGGGTATATACTACAAATGTCCCAAGTCTGAATGCTCCAGAAGAAAATGCAAGGCTGGTCGCAATATCTTCCATTAACCGCCGTACTAGTGGCACAGTCAGAATTGTGACGCCATTATCTTTTGCGAGATCCAAAACTCAAGAGACAAGTAAGTTTCGTGATTATCATAAATCAACAATTTCAGATTCATCTTTGATGAGTTTGAATATTCTATGATGTGCTTAATAAGTTCAAAAAAGGGATCCGTGGTCATCCCTCCTGTTATGTTGGCAAGGCCCAGTGTGTTCGGAACGCAGTTTTTAAGCATTTTCGGGAAGAAGTTTACTCGTGAAAACACAATCGCAGAAGAAAACGAATTCCCAACAGCTTTGTTAAAACAACATGTTGTAACCAGTGTGCCTCTTTCTCTACTTGTACCTCGAGACACTTGCTTAGAGTTCTTGGCAGCGATGATGTTTGGCGGTTTAGTGGGAACAGTTATTGTAGCGGTTTCATTTAGATTCCAAATATTTGAGGGATCTGAAAATCTGGTCTCACGTTGGTGAGTAAATTGCATATTGTCGTGAAAATCTTGACGTTGTGACAGTTGGAGGACGTGATCCGGGAGAAGCTGCAGTTTTCTGGTTTGCGGAGTCTTATGATTGCATTCCTTTTTAAAAATCCAAAAAACCAATCTTTTCCTGGTGTTTGATTCGCCTGCCATGACTGTGGCATACGGATATTGTTTTTCAAGCCTAGTTCCAAAGCGATTTTTCGGCATTCTACGCTGCTCACATAAAAACCCATTTGTGAGCAACGGATGAGGCAGTCGTGAACAACAAACTTTTTCTAAAAAAACGGTTAGATACAAATGTAAGTATTTCAGCCACACAAAACCCTCTCACTTAAATAAGCAAGGCAAAACACGTTTGACATTTCTAGAAATTCGTGCGAAGTTAGCTTAATGGTAGTGCTAACAGTACGTAATAAGGCGGCGTAAAAAGTACTAGAGAACTAAGAAATACGTCCAGTGGTTCACCTATCCCCGTGGTTCAAGTATCTCCAATCTCCCCTACACACAGAAAATTATAGTTTAACATTAATATTGATTAAACTAAATTTTTCTAGAATCAAACAATAAATTCAATGTCCTTTTTACGGTTCAAAATGGGAAAATTTATAATTACAAACCTTTTCAATTGAATTATTCTAAAAAACATTTAAAATTGAGAGTAATTCAAAATGGGAAACACTCAAAATGGAAAAATATCTACCACAGAATTTAGAAAATTAAGCAAATCCGAACTTCATTAAAAACGTAAAAAATGTTTAGTCACTAAGAATTGTAACTATTGGACAATTTTGAGATATAAAATTGAAAATTAAAAAGAAATTATAATATTCTCTTTCTCAAGGCTTTAATTTGATAAATTATTTTCTTTATTGTGGATTGCTTCAAATTTATTCTGAAGGCACTTAAACTGAAAATGGTGCAACTATCAAGTATTTTAATATGATATTTCGAAGAATTTAAATCCCCAGACAATTTTGTACGTTCAAAATTAAAACGAAACCATTTATAATATTTAGATCTAAAATTATTCAAGGGTTTAGTAGGATTATCATCTATGGATCTATATGTATCTATGTAAATAAGAAATCCTACAGATTTCAATTTTTAAATTTCATTTTACTGGGAGAACAAATTTTGTATACGTCTTGTCACAAAAAATAGAGTAAATTACCAAAAAATTAAATATAACATCTTAAATACTTCAATTCATATTGGTTAAACTTACAGAATAATTAGTGTCAAAATGACGAATGGTTAAACACAAAATTTTTATTTTCCTTGAAAAATGTTGTGTTTAAACATTCGCCATTTTGACGATAATTAAAATTTTGACTTAATTCTTCGTTCAAGTACAAGGAAATATCGTTTCCAAACTAATCCCGCTGTAATTGTTTGTTTTCAGATGATCCAGTCATGAGTTACGATGTGCACCGTAAAACACATTTTTTGTATTGGACTCCTGGCAGATTAACTACAACTTGCTTGTTTATCGATATTTTTATCTTAAAAAATTACTGTAACTTCTTGTAATGTGTATTATTCGAACTGAAGAACAATTATGAATAAGTAATAAAACCTGTTTCCAACCCAAATTCTTTAAAAAATCGTTTTTTTTTGGTCTTGCGACTGACCTTAACCCCTTAATGTAGTCCATGTGCAAATTGCTTTCGTGGTGTTTCGCAAGCAACATAACACACTGTCAATCGTGACTTGATCCTTGCAGCCACGGGAGCCTCGAAAGCAACCTTATTGTTCTTCGGAGTGGACGTTGTCTCACGTGAGACACTTATCGAGTTTCGAAAGGCAAGTGATTGGTCGGTAATCACTAGGACTATTAGCATGTAACATTTTGGAAATCATATAGGTTAGGCCTTCCGTGATGAAAGATGGCCAATCATCTGGTTTCTCCAAGATATTTTGAAGGTATTTAGCACGAGAGCAGTGCCGAGCTCCAGGTATTTGTATCAGAAGCTTTGTACTCAATCCACACCAGGCTCTTTCCAGTGCTTAGCGCGCTTGAGGATGCGAGGTACTTTGTAGGCTGAGATGGCTAGATTATTCACCCCAAGCACACGTGCAACTCTGCCATTTTCTAGACGGAGCCACATCGTGTCCAGCTGAATAGACCTACGAATACCTCATAGGCTCGACCAATATCGACCGAAATATCTCCTCCACATGGGATGTTTTTCTCTGAGACCGATTGCGCTTTCGAAGTTTGTAAAACCTTTCCAGTTTTGCTCTTAATTTACTAATCTCGCCTTGATGTTAGTAGCCCGGACTCAGAGTTTTGTGCTCATAATGCTGGCACACGGGACTGCAGCGCAATACGCAGGAGACTGCATCTGCAGCAAACTTATTTTCTGCTGCAAGAACAGATGCAGTATCTCGGTGTTCAAGCTGCCACCTAACCGGAGCACTTCACTGTTGACTCTAAATTCCGGTAGACTGTTTCGCATAGTTGGTTCTTGGTCTGCCAAATCTAGGATAGTATTACTGAAGCACACCATGAGATGCAGGCTTGCCTTATTCAACTCTTCAATGAGTTGAAGAGGGGCAGGGGCAAGACTAATGACTGTCGACCATGAGAAAGCCGCCTGCTACATTCCCCAGATCTCGCTTCCGCTCCTCTATAGCGTTTCATGTCACGGGCATATGAACCACCTCTTCCACCGTAACTGCGCGGTCCCCCGCACCGGTTCTCCCGGAGCCTTCGTCCGAAAGTGACGTCTGATCACATCTCCATTCATCTCCGGCTACCACTTGATCCTATTTCTCGATTGCGCGCCTTGGAGTCGCTCGCGAAATGCAGTCTCAATCTCAGATCTTATTCGGTTGATGTTTCTTCTAAGGAGAAGGTTCTCGTCTATAATTTGAAGCCTTCGTTGTACAAGGTCATCTTCAGTTACTGACCTTATTTTCCCGTCGAGAGAACTTGTGGTCGCTCCCGTCGCGTATTCGAATTAAAAGTGCAATAAAGTATTCATCATGATAAGTTTGAAATTTGATGCGCTGTCGAGTCATTCCCGTGGAAGAAGTCGATCGGGGGCTCCCACCTGAACTATCATTTGCAGGCACAGCTGATATAAACTTCACTGTCCCGTAGCAAGAATTATAATTCTTCACAAAAATTCTCTGTTTCAGGTCAAATTATAATTCTTTTCTAAAGCAACTACATTTTTTTATTGAAAATTTAACTATTTCGTTGAAGATACATCTTTTTTTAAAGAAACAATATTTTATTGGTTATAAATTCTTCTTTTGATTTGAAAGTTTAGTAATTATGTTGAAAATTGATTTTTTCAACTAATCATTCAAATATTCAATTTTTAGTAGACAATTTATATTTTTAGTTGAAAATTCAACTGCATGGCTCGAAATTATACTGATTTATTGAAACTTTATTTTCCTGTTTGCAAATTCTTCATTTAACATGAAAATGGTTTGGTTGGAAATTTTACCACTTTGTTGAAAATTCATTTCTTTAACTGAAAATTTTAATGTTTCATTTTCAGTGAAAATTTGTCTTTTTCAGTTGAAAATTAATATATTTTGTTTAATTCTTTTTTCTTTAGGAAACAAAGATTAATCCTTCAAAATTTATCTTGTTGGTTGACCACTGAAATATTTATTTGAACATTAAGCTATTTAATTAGAAATTCATGTATTTTTTTAAAAAAGTTCGTCTTTTTTTTGGAAAAGCAATATTCCTCTTTGGAAGTTCTACTACTTGATTGAAGGTGAACTATTTTGTTGAAAATGAATTTTTTGATTGAAATCGACCTATAATCTTCAGCCTTTCATATACATTTTTTTTTGTAAGAATTTAATTCTATCAACTAATTGAAAATGTAACTATTCCATTTTTTGTTAAAAAATTATCTCTTTTATTTCAAAATTCAACTGCTTGGTTCAAAAATTATGTATTTTGTCGAAGATTCGTCGTTTTCGGTAGAAAATGGATCGTCTTGGTTAAAAATTCGTATTTGACATCAAAAATTAAATTACTTGGTTAAACATTTGTCTAGGAAGTGTAAGATTTAACACTTTTGTTAAAAAGTCTTTTTCAGGTGAAAGTTCACCACTTATTCTGAGAATTTTTTTTTTTAGATTTGAAATTCGACTACTAACTTTGGTGGAAAATTTAAATATTTGGTTGACAATCAACTTTTCTTGTTGAAAATTTAACAATTTGATTTAACGGAATCATTTTCGGTTGAAAATTTGCGTGAGTCTAGTCTAGGCGGTGTGATCCAACATAATTTTACATAATCCAAGCTAATCGTAAATGATCAATCAAAATTCGAAATATTTCGTTTAAATCATTGTATGTCAAATTCCTTGAGAATGCTTTCGTGATATGACGACATCAAGCTATCAAAAAAGTTTTGAAATAATAACCTTGTATTTCTTGTTATCATTGATAAACACGTGTGAATAGAATAAGCTAATTGAACTAATTCAATGTACTGTATCATTAGACACACATAATTTTTTCGTTACTTGTTTTCGAAGGTGATGTAGCAAAAATTAATGACGCCCTCAAACATCAAAGAAATTTTCAATTTAAAATAATTCTAAATTATATTTATATTAATTTAAAAGTTTTATCAAACTTTATTTTTCTAAATTCTCCAATCCTTCAAAGGTGATATCCATGATATCCCTTGCAATCTTCGAAAATTTGAAATTCTGTAAAATCCAATGAGTCTATTAATTTTCTGCGATCTGCGAAAGGTTTTAAATGTAATTATTAAATTGATTAAAAAGTTTAAAAACTAAATTTAAAATTGTAATAAATATAAAATAATTTGTCGAATTTATTGTAAATACTTTTTTTCAGTCCTTAAAAATATCAAAATGTGTAAAAATATCACTTTAAATTGAATAGCGTCACTTTTATTGTGTGCAGTTAACTTTATAATATTGGACAAGTATTTTTTTATTGCTAAAAATTTAAATTGGATTTTAATCTGATTCTGAATTCCATGAACTTCAGGGTGATTTCATCACCGAATAGTTAAGAAACATAACATTTTTATTTGCACTATGATAATCGAGCGAAGTTAGAGATAAGTTGACGTGTCTAATGCAAGGAAAAATAATGCTAAAAAGAACGAAAATATTTTTTCAAGAATAAAAATTTTCCATTGTTTGCTATTACAAACATCAGACTAAATTATGTTAGAATTACCTATATTATCTTGAATATTGTAGTTATTATTGTTTAAACTTACAAAATAATGATTGTGTTACTGGATATTTTTTAAATTATTGCATTTTGGTTACATTAATGCAAAACGAACTCTATTCAAATAACTAACATTATTTTTATTTTCTTCCTGGATACAATTGCCAATTTATTTTGTCCTATTCAGTAATTAAAAGTCGGAAAATAATATGTGATCGTAAAAGCTTTATAATCATTGAAATAAAATTGTAGCCTACAGACGACTTTTTGTCAGGCGTTCTTTATTTGTATTTGTCGAAAATTCGATCATACCGCATGTTCCGAATGTAATATTTAAGATCGTAAAAAAATTAATATTCTACCAAAGCAGGTAAATATTTAAAAAAGAACATGTATTTTCAATTAAATAGTCAAACATTGATTATTTCTACCAAAATGGATGAATTATTAACAAAATACACGATCTTTCAACAAAATTGTTGAGTTCCCGTAAAAAATATGGATTCTCGAAAAAAAATTGAATAGTTAAATTCTTACTTAAAAATTAATTTTCAATAAAAAAACTAACTTTCAACAAGACAGTTGAAATTTCGTACACTAAGATAAATATTTGACTAAAAGTATTAATTTTACACCGATAAATATGAATCTTTAATACAATAAATGAATTTTTAATAAAATAGTTTAATTTTTAACAAAAGAAATCCATTTTCAACTAAAATGATGAATTTTTAAAGAAAAAGACTCATTTTCTACCAAAAGGACGAATTTGCCACAAAGCACATAAATTTTCAACTAAAAAAGATCCATCGTCAGCGAAAAATAGAATGGTTATATTTTCAGTCAAGGAAATTAATTGTTAACCATGAAAAAAATGGTCAGCCAAAGAAATGAATTTTCAACCAAAAAGACAAATTTTTGAAGAAAAAAATTATAAACACTATACCACAAAAGACGATTTTACAACAGGATACATGAATTTTTAAGCAGAAGAAAATGAGCCTCCAAAAAAATAGTTAAACTTCCAATAAAAAAAAAGGTTTTAAACTAAAATTTGCAACAAGAGAAATAATGTTTGAGCTAAGAAGAGGAATTTTTCAAGAAAAATATGAATACTCTACCACACATAACAATTGCTTAACATGCAAGAAATAACATTAAAGAATAATAAATACTAATAAAATAAATTTAATGAATTTTCAACCTATTAAACAAATTTATGAGGGTAAAATTTAAAAAGTAATTATTTGTTTGTATTCTATAGCTAATTGTAAAGAGAAATGCTGTATGAACAAAATTTACAAAAACGTCTTTCTTCATGTGGGAAATAGGTGTTAAGGTTCATGGGGCTCCCGGAACCATGAAATACAATTGAAGAAAAACATTGATTTTTTGTGGATTTTGTAAAAAATTGGGAGCATTATGCATGACAATTCATAGAAAAAAAATTGCATAGCATTTTTCGATCCCCCTATTGCACCATATATTGGTATATGTGTGAACAAGAAATCCAGAAAATTTCAATCTTGCAATAATAACAAATAAATAAATAATTTTTTTGAGAGATTGTGAATTTTTCCTTATCCACATCATTCGACAATATTAGAGCTTCAGGGTTACTTTATCAGCAAAGAACGAAATAGCGTGACAATTTTATTTGAATTATGATAATAGAGCCAAACTGAAGATTTCTTTTACGTGTCTAACGCACAGAAAAAAGTTAACTATAACATTTTTTTCATATCAGTTTGTTTAAATAATACAACAATTTTTGTACTATTTTACAAAGAAGGGACACAAGTTCCTTTATTTTCGCAAGATCTTCGTTAGGAAATAATTTTGTCACTTTGCCTATAAAAATATTTTTAAGCTTTTTCATTGGTTCGTTAAAATGGCATATCCGCTGTGTCAAAAAGCAAAATTTCCAAAGTTTTCACAACTAAAAATGTTTTTAAAATTATTTTTTAGTTTTAGTAATGTAAGTTTAACAATAATTGATTTTATAAGACGATTCTTAAATGGTTTAAAAATTAATAATTTACAGATGTCAACATAAAAATTGAACTATTTCAATTAAATAGCCTTTGTAGCTAAAAAAATATAAACGTCCGATTCAAACTTTATGAATAATTTTCAATTTGAAAATGACTTGAAATTGATAGATTCATAATTGACCGATTTTATTTCTGATTCTTGAAAAGTTGTTCAAGTATAAGTATCATTGTTTAACGAATGATATCAGAAATCATGAGTACATAATAAGATTGTATCATTCCATGTGGCCTAATGATTCACGTTTTTAC
>CAKNWV010085213.1:0-10035 GCA_932074545.1 Andricus pictus | reverse complement strand
AAAAAAAAAAGAATTTTCAACAAATAGTTAAATTTTCAGCTAAAAAATATCAATTCACAACCATAACTGGAATGGTTAAATTTTCAACCATATAAAAATTAATTTTGAAATTAAATTAACATTTAACCAAACAAAAAACGATCTTTTAAGAAAATTGTTACATTTTTAACTATAAATACGGATTTTTATTCAAAATCATGAATCTAGAATTAGAAATTAATTTTTTAACAAGATAGTTCAACTTTTAACCGAGTATTATAAAAAAAAATGAATTCTCAACAAAAAATTTAGTAGTTAATATTTGGTCAGAAATTATTTGAATTTAAAATAAAAATAACTAGGTTTTCAAAAAAATTACAAATTTTCAATGAAAATGATTAAGTGCCCCGTCTATTAATATTTTTTGAATACAGATTTATTTATTATTATTATATTTTCTAATTAATTTTCAACCAAATAGTTGATGTTTCAACTAATAAAGATAAATTTTCAACTAAAAATGGAATAGCTAAATTTTATGTTGACTAAATTAATTTTTAACTGAAAAAAAAAGATTTTGTAACTACCGAAACAAATTGTGAAAATCAAATCAGAACTTTGTTGGAAATTAGCGCTTGAAGACCATGGATAGGTATAATTAATTTAGAATCGATTCATTCCGGATCATTTTAACATTTTAAAAAATTCTTTTCTTTCTTAGCTTTGTTCCAACAATGAGAAGGCAATGTTTTCAAATTGAAGACAAACACCACCATGGTTGTGATTTCACACTATGACATTTTTATTGTGTTAATAGAGTCAACAATATCAAATCATCGTTTTGCTTGATTAAACTTTTCTAATTTTCACGTTCTTCGTTTTAATAATTCAAACCAATATCCATTAGGTATATATTATTGTAACTAATTTGCAGATTACTTTTTGTATAGACCAAATAGTGTACAGAGAAAAAGTTGAAATGAGCCGAAATTCAGTCTCAAAATGATGAATTTCTCCAGATGTGCACCTTTGATCAAGAATGCAAATATGAGACTGAAAATTCTCATTTTCAGACCCTTGACATTTGAGCTGCAACAAATTTGACACCAGCGTTTTTCTATGATAGTTAAATAAAAATTAACTGAAATTTTAACTAAACCACCTAAAAAAATCGATTATAACTCATAAAATTTTTCAGTAAGACTCTCTGCAATGAAACCATCAAGATTTTAATCATCTGTAATGATCTAGCATCTTTTTAATTTTAAGAATAAACCTTGCACAATATTTTAGACAAATACTTCTAAAGTTTGTTTTCTGATCCAACTTTATCTCCACCAAGACTTCATTGATAGAAGAATAAACTAACTTTTACGCACACACATTTTGTTATTTTCATTCTTGGCCTTAAAATATAAAGAAAGTAACTATTCTGTAGAATGAATAAATATAAAAAAATTTTAATCCGTGACAAAAAAATATTGAATAATAAAATAAACCAATATCAATAAAATTCAGTTGCATGATAATTCGACTGTAAATCAGTCGTTTTAAGAGATTTACTATTTCAGCCAAAAATATTTATTGTTTCATCAGCTAGGAAAATTACTGAATCAGTCAAAAATAAAATTTGTCATGATTCAATTTCGAGCTTACATCACTAATTACGCCGCAAAAGGTATGAAAAAAGTACAACACAATTTTGTATGGAATGTTTTTTATTATACGATAAACAAAGTTCTTTGAGAAGCAGATATGATCTGAAATACAATAGTATTAGTAACAAGTGTCTGTACTTGAAGAAATGTTACATAAAAAGATTAATTTGAAAACATAAGTGTTTGATTTAGAATGTTTCTATTAAAACTGTATATTGGGTTTCAATATGGTTGTCTTATTGTATTGCAAGCATAATTGTTGATGGTCAGATCCATAATGCCCAGGGGGACCCTGATAATATTGATGATGACCATATGATCCAGAAAATTGACTATTCGGTGGTAGTCGTGAAGTTTCCTGATATTCGCCATCATGTCCATGAATATTGATAAGATTACTTTTTCTTTTTCTTTTTTAAATCGTGAATACGTTCACTTTGTTCGAATTCACGAGAAAATAAATCCATTTTTACATTCTCATCATAATGAGAAGTTATTTAATTTAATTAATTTATCCTTAAAACTTTTTCCGTTAAAAAGTAAATTATCAGAGTTATAGCATTTTAAAAATTAAAAAAAAAAGACGAAAATGAACATTTTAAGCCAAACAACGCACGAGATGAAAAAAGTCAGAAAAAGGAAAATTCTGCTTTTTAAGAGCCCTACAAGATTAGACTAAAAATTTTTTTAATTTCCTTGAAACTTCGAAAATTCAAATTTTGACCGCACAAAAAATAATAAAAAATAATAAATTCCATTATGCGGTCAAACAATACAAGATATGAAAAAAATAAATGAACAAAATTTGTTTACCCAAAAAAAAGCTACAAATTAGTTACCGATCACTTTTTGCTAGGACGCGTGGTTTTTTTGTTTGTTTATGATTGAACTATTTTGTTAAAAGTCCATCATTGTTGGTAAAAAATTAAGCTTCTTGGTATAACTATTACATTTTTCGTTGAGAATTCATATCTTTTTATTGAAAATTTAAGTACTTGGTTGAAAGTTGAACTATCTTCTTAAAAAATTTATTTTTTTATTATAGATTCATGATTTTAGATAAAAATAAATATTTTTAGTTAAAAATGTAACAATTTTTTGAAAAGCCATTTTTTTCAAAGTTAATTTTTTAAATAAAAATGTAACTATTCCATTTTTGATTGAAAATTTATCTTTTGTAGTTAAAACTTTATTTTATATTTAAAAAAGTCATAATTTTAGTTGAAAATTCACCTCTTTAGTTTTAAATTAAAATATTTTCTTGAAATTTTTTGTTGTTTTTAGTTTCAAAATAAGTTTTTTTTTAGCTGAAAATTTAATCATTCCAGTTTTGGTTCAAAATTGACCCTTTTTACGTTAAAATTTAACAATTTGGTTGAAATTTTTATTAGAAGAAAATTAATGTTCTTCATTAAAAATTAATTTTGTCGGGAAATTCAAATATTAGTTAAAAAATGCTTTCTTTTTTGTTGAAAATTCAATTACTTGTTTGAAAATTCAGCTACCTTGTTAAAGCCTTCTTCTTTTCCTGTTAAGAGATTTTTTGTGTCTGAAAATTTATATGAACCAATTTTAAAATAAGCAAATATTGAACCAAAGAAGATGAATTTTCAACGAAAAATTGATCTGGATATTCGAACCAAAAAAGATTTTAATATTAAATAAAAAACAGTTGAATTAAAAAAAAAACGACGAATTTTAAATTAAATACTTTATTTTTAAGTTCAAAAGTTAATTTTCAACAACATGAAAAAAGGAATTTAAAATAAAATAGCTAATTTTTAATCAAAATAAATTAATGTTATTTTTTAAGCTTTAAACTAAAAATGCGCATCTTAGCGTAAGGCGCTTCTGATCAAATTTTTAGTTATAATTTAGACGAAAAGTTTTGTTAAATAAAATGTTATTGTAGCTTGTGTCCTTTTTCCAAAAAGTTAATTATTCTATTTTAACTATATTTTTATAACAAGAATTTATAACCAATTTGTAGATATTTTTTGGGTGAACAACTTTTGTCTTTTAATTTTGTTTGCGTAACGTGTATTGTTTTTCAAAAAAAAATTCATGTTATTATTTTCAATCCTGATTATTTGAAAATTAATATTTAATTCGTATTCTATGGCTAATTGTGAAGAGAAATGTTGAGTTTCAGCTGATTCAGCTAATATTGATAATTCTGAATAAAATGTATAAAATCGTAATTCTTTCTCGTGGGAAATACGTGTTAAACTTCATGGGACTTGCACCACAAATATAAAATATTTTTCAAAAAAAAAAACATACTTACTTTTTTGTGGATTCGAAAAAATTTCCGGCCGATATGCATTAAAATTCGAAACAAAAATTTTCCATTGCATTTTTGGACCACCCTACTATGCATGATATTTAAAAAGAGGTTATTAAAATGGAAAACGTGAGAAAAGAAACAAAAAGGTCATATTGTGAAACTTTAAAGGTATTCAAGCGTTACTTTCCAACAGAGTTCTGTTTTAGATTTTGAAATTTTTTTCGATTGCCCACTTTGATAATTATCTATAGGAAATTGAAATTATAGAGCAAAATTTGTAAAAATGAGTTGCCTTGAATAAGGATGAACTTGAGTGTTCAAAGAAGAATATTTTTATTTTATAGCTTTTTTTACCCAAAAGATACTTTATTGTATCTCTACACAAAAATGGTTAAAACTTAACTAATTACTAGTGAAATTTTTCAAATTTGATTTGTGAAACGTGGGCCACTAAAGATTAGTACAAAATTACTAATTGGATTAGTCAAGATATTTTCTAAGTTAATATTGAAAAACAATTGCTTGGTAAAAAAACATAAACTTATTTAGGAATTTATATAAATAATAATTTAGAAAAAGTTATAAGCATGGCAAACGTGAAAAATAGATAAGTTCAATAAAACGACGGGATTGCGTAGCATTTTTAACTGCATTGACGACAGATACGTAAGAAAAGGATAGAAGTAGAATTGAAGCCCTTCAAAATATCTACAATTTTCTCTTGAAATTATGAATCTTCCACCAAAAAAAATTAAGTTGTAACAAGGCAGTTAAGCTTTCAAACAAGTACTTGAAATTTTAACCAAAAAAGTCGTATTTTAAACTAAAACAGTCGAATTTCACCTTATGTGAAAAAATCCAATTTTTTAACTGACAGTTGAATTTCTTATGAAAAACGAGTTTTTCATGAGGAACATTATATTTCTCAAAAAAAAAATTTCAATCTAAACGTTAATTTTCACCTGAAAAATAACAATTAAATTAACATTTAACCAAAAAAAGGTCTTTTAATAAAATTGTTACATTATAATTCATGAAATATTTCAGTCAGAATCTTTGAAATAAAATCACCAAGGTTTCAATCATAGGTAATGATGTAGCATCTTTTGAATTTTGGAAATAAAACTTGCACAATATTTTAGACAAATACTTCAAAAGTTTGTTTCCTGATCCAACATTAACACACACATTTTTTTATTTACATTCTTGGCCTTGGAATATGAATAAAGTAACTATTTTCCACAATGAATACATTTAAAAAATGGTTAATCCGTGACAAAAAAATATTGAATAACAATATAACCAAATTAAATAAAACTCAGTTACATGATTATTTGACTGTAAATCATTCATTTCAAGAGATTTATTATTTCGGTCAGAAACATTAATTTTTCATCAACTAGGGAAATTACTGAATAATCAGTCAAACTGAATAATCAGCAAAGTAGAAATTCAACAGCAGAAATTCAACAGTGCTAGGAACAAGTATCTATACTTGAAGAAATGTTACATACAAAAATTAATTTGAAAACATAAGTGTTTGATTAAGAATGTTTCCATTAAAATTGTATATTGGGTTTCAATATGGTTGTATTGGAAATACTATTGTTGATGGCCAGATACATAATACCAATGGGAATCCTGATTAAATTGACGATGAGCAGATGATCCAGAAAATTGAGAAAACAAAATTTAGAAAAAAATTAATAATTATAAATTGTTTAAAAAAATTTCAAGAGTGTTTATGAAATTGTGTATCTAGGGAAGCAGAGATTGATAAGAAATAGATATTGTTTACAAGGGTGTGAATAAATAATGGTTCGCGGTACGAGGCAATGTCAGTAGAGTAAAAAGTTTTATATTGTCTCAGAGATGAATACAAAAATTTCAAGAAAACCTAATTTCCTAATCAGGCCCGAGGGGAAAAAGTATGAACTTGAGTGCTTAAAAAAGTATATTCTAATTTTTGATCTTATTTAGCTCTCTGAATCAAAATTTGTAAAATTTAACTAATTGTTAGTGAAATATTACATATTCGACAAGCGAAAAGTGAGCCACAAAAATTTATTAGAAAAATACTAATTCGAGTAGTCATGATATTTCCCAATTTAGTAGTAAGTAACTAATTGCTTTGTAAAAAAAATTATTTAGGACTGTATATAATAATCAAAAAATGCTTGTAAAAACGGAAAACGTAAAAAATATAAAAGTTTATTAAAATCCAGCGATCGTGTAATATTCTCATCTTTACTCAAACGATATAAAGGTCATATTGTAAAATTGTAAACGTTACGTATTCTGTCTCGAATTTACAAACATTGCCTCATGATTATTTGAAAAAAGTTAAGAAAAATATAACATTTAACCAAGTAGATGAACTTTTAACCATAACAAAATTTAAACAAGAAGATTATTTTTCAACTAAACAAGAATTTTCAACAAAATACGTAAATTGTTAACCAAACAGTTGAATTTTTATCTAGGAAGGGTCATTTTTTAAATAAAAATATCAATTTTAAAACGAAAAGTAAAATAGTTACATTTTCACATTGAAGAATTCATTCGGAACAAAATAAAATGCACTATTACACTATTACATTTTTGGTTGAAAATTGATCTTTTGTAGTCAAATATACATTTTTTAAACTGTAAATTCATGATTTTAGTTAAAAGTTCTTCTCTTTGATTTGGAATTAAACTATTTTTTTTTTCTTCAAAAATTTGTAATCGTTTTTAGTTTCAAAATAAATTTTTTTGACTGAAAATTTAATTACTCGAGTTTTGGTTAAAAATTGATTCTTTTTAGCTGAGAATTTGACATTTTGGTTTAAATTTTTGTGTGTAAAAATTAATGTTCTTCATGAAAACCTCATTGTTTGTAGGAAATTCCACTATTAGTTAAAAAATGCGTACTTTTTTGTTGAAAATTCAATGTGTTACTTAAAAATTCAACTACCTTGTTAAAAACTTCTTTTTCTCTGATTAGATTTTTTTTTTTGAAAATTGATATGAACCAATTTTAAAATAACCAAAAAAGATGAATTTTCAACAAAGAATTAAACTGGATATTCTGACCAAAAGAGATTGTAAATGTTTTAAATGTTTTAGGATATTCTAACAGAGTCTAAGGAATTTTCAGTTTATTTCAGTAATTTAATTGGATTTCAGAGGATTAAAGAAATATCGAGTGATTTTAAAAGATTTCAGCTGAATATATATTTTAGAGGATTTCAGAAAATTTTTTTTATTTCAATAATTTGAAGAAATTTTAAAGGATTGGCCAAATTGTAGTGTATTTTAAAAGAATCCAATGCATTTTAGAGATATGTCAATAATTTTTAATACGTTTTCAAGGAATTTTGTATTTATTTCAATTATTTTAAGAATTTTTTAAAGATTAGGAAGATCTTGGGGAATTTCAAAAAAATTAGAGGATTTGAAAAGTTATAGAGTTCTCTTCCTGGTTCCAAGGATTTTCCATTTGATTTCAGTAATTTAATTGATTTCAGAGGATTTTAAATATTCTAGAGTAATTTAAAAGATTCCAAGGCATTTTAGAAAGCTTTCAAACGCCTTAAGTGATTTTTGAAGTTTTAAAAGGTCTTGGAATATTAAATGACTTCAAAGAATTTTATTTGAATAATTTGAAGGAATTTCAAAGGGTTTGAAAAATTTTAGACTGTTTTTAAAATTTGTATTTGATTCTAAAGAGAATTAAAAATTTCGAGGCATTTAAAAGAAATTTCAAGTTTCAAGGCATCTTCGAAATCTTTAAAAAAATTTCAACTTTTAAGTAATTTAAAAATATTTCAAATAAATATGTAAGGAATTTGAAAAGACTCCAAGAAATTTTCAAGAGATTTCAATAATTTGAAGGAATTTCAAAAAATTGTAAAAGATTTGAGAACTTTTAGAATATTATAAAAGATGCCAAGACATTTTCGAAAGCTTAACAAAGTTTCAAGTAATCTTTAAAGAATAGAAGGATTTTTTTTATTTTTATAATTTGAAAGAATTTAAAGCATTGGAAATATTTTAGGATGATTTCAAGAGTTTCAAAGAATGTAAAAAATTTTAGGGAATTTTCACACATTAAAAAGTAATTTATAACTCAAATTTTGAATTAATATGAATTTTTTTTATTAATTTATTATTTCATGATATTTTAAAAGATGACGAGGGATTTTGTAAAATTTACGAAAATTTCTCTGTTTTTGGAGGATTTTAAAAGCTTTCAAGGTTCTTGAATACATTTCAAGAATTTTAAAAAGTATCAGCAGATTTAATACAATTTCGTGAGATTTCGTTTCGAATTCACCCTGAATTCGTATAAATTCTTTCGAATTCTGCAGAATTCGAGATTTTTTTTAATTTATGTAAATTCTTCAAAATTCATTTCAAACTTACTGAATTCAATGCATTTTTTCATATTTTTCATTTCTTTTAAATTTCTTTAATTTCATTTATGAAATTGAAATTTATATACTCATAGACATTTTATAACGAACAAATCACAATTTATTTCAGAAATAAAATTTCTTTTAATTTATAAAATAAAAAAATGTATTACGGCAATATAATTTACAAATAAGTTAAGTGTCAGCAAAATTAAGAGCCAATTAAAATAAATTGAATTATAATTTTATTCAATATATATAATTCCTGAAAATAAAACAAGAATCCAAAAATAAAATTTCGTATTTGGTTTATTCCGTTTCATCAAAAAATTGGGCGCGCGCACGACTACCAGTAATAATAAAACAAATAATAATTCACATTACGACATTCTTATTGTTTTGAAAGAGTCAACAATATCACATTCAACGCGTTTGATTACATTTTTCCAATTTTCACGTCTTTCATTTTAATAATTCAAACCATTGTTCAAGAATGCAAATATGAGACTGAAAATTCTCATTTTGCAAACCTTGACATTTAAACAATAAATTTAACAACAGTGTTTTTCTATGATTGTTAAGCAAAAATTAAATGAAATTCTAATTAAATCACTACAAACAATCGATTATAATTCATCAAATCATAGGTAATGATGTAGCATCTTTTGAATTTTGAGAATAAAAATTGCCCAATGTTTAGACAAACACTTCAAAAATTTGTTTTCTGATACAACGGTATCTCAGCTTTCAGGCTTTCTTGGCTTCGGAATATGAAGAAAGTAACTATTCTCCCGAATGAATAATTTGAAAAAATGTTAAATAGGCGACAAAAACATTGAATAACAAAATAACCAAAATCAATCAAATTCAGTCACATCATAAAGAATGAAAAAGGAATGAAAAAAGTACAACATAACTTTTTATAGCCTGTTTTTTATTATATGATGAACAAAGTTCTTTGAGATGCAGATATCAGCAGAAATACAATATTATTCGTAAAAAGTGTCTGTATTTAAAGAAATATTACATAAAAAAATAAATTTGAAGAGATCATATTGATGATGAGCAAATTGTCTAGAAGATTAAGTATTCGGTAGTAGTCGTGGAGTTGGCTGATATTCACCATCATGTCCTTGAATGAAATGATGCTGTTCATTACCTGATACAGATCTCTGGCCTGGAGACTGAGTATTAACAAATGGATACTCATGTTGATTTCAAATGTTCTGATGTCCTTGATTGGAATGGTGTGGCTTAAACCCTGATGAAGATGCTGCTCTGAGATTTGGAGTACTAACATATGGGCTATGCTCTAGTTGATGCTGGAGGCCAGTTTCATATCCTCCTGAGAGTCAAATTTCAGGTAAAAGGCCATGATTTTGTTTATATGAATGATATTTATCCATCGCAGTGAAACCTGAAGCATGATCCTCTTCATCTGATGGTTCATCTTCAAAACGTCCAGTTGCTTGATAAACAAGTCTCTCTCTGCCATGCTCGTCAGCTCTCAGAATCCATGTGCTCTCGGGGAATGTCAGTGATGTCTGTGTCTATACAAACTGACTTCAGAAGCACTGGAAAAGCTTTTCATCACAATCAATTACGTTTTGATGATGACCCACTATATAACCCAGGATCAGCTGAACGAAAACATGCATTATTAATTCAAATGGCCAAAAGTCTAGACAAAGAAGGCCTTTGTCTATGTTTTTGG
>CAKNWV010085150.1:0-14775 GCA_932074545.1 Andricus pictus | reverse complement strand
CGATTGGTTCCTCCTTATGAGTTTCTCTTTCATCCTTTTAAATATTGGATCCTAAAAGTAGAGACGTTACAATGAAAAACCTAAATATTTTATGTTCACTTGGGCCAGCCGTTCATTTGTTTTCTGTTACCAAATATACTAACACGTATTCTTTGTTTTAAATAAATAAATCTAACCTATCCCTAAAGGAATTTTTAATTATATAATCTCAAAAATATTTTGTATGAAAGAAAGAAAAAATAAGTTATCAATGTATTTTTAAAGCAGATTAATTCTCAGGGGTATTTTAAGAGGTATAAAATGGTGATACTTTATATTTACATTGACTGATGTATTTTAGTGAAAGGAAAATAAATATTGAATTTTTTCTGAATTCCTGAATAATTACCGACTTTTTTTATTGTGACATGTGTTTCCCTCTTCGTCTACTGCTTGCAGTGAAAAATTGGTTTTGAATGACGGCAGCAGTGCAAGCTTTCGTTTCTCTTTTCTCGAAAAAAATGAACTTTATACCTGCACAGCTTTACGAAAAATGGCCAAACAAGTATGGCGAACAAAAAACTTGAAAAATGTATACATTTTTGGAAAAATCAGTTCGTTGGGATTGTTTGATACTTTGATTCCGAATCTTAGGCCAGGTATTCATAATTAAAATGTTTTTGGACATCAGTACCCGGATTTTTTTGGGACGTTGTTAGCGAATCTTATTAAGAGATTCAAGATTGGGACAGGCCGATGTAAAATTGTGTGCTACATTTTTCAAAGGCTTATGAAGGTTTGTAACAATCAGTATCTTGGTCTTTTTGTGTCGCTGATTAGGAACCTTGTGTCATATTTTCAAAATTTTTAAACCAGGAAGGACTATTGTAATTGATTACCTTACTTCAAAGTAAAATAAAATTGGCCCCCATGAAAGTGCGTACACACGTATCTGCCATTTCTATGTTTTTGTTCGAGATGAAGTTGCACAAGAAAAGAGATAAAATGTACTTATGACCTTCTATTTATTATTATTTCATTTACTTACTTTAGTAGATTGTCTTGACGATGAAAATCTAAAAAAGACACCTTCCATTTAAATCTTATTTCGTGAGACCCAGTTAAAAATGCATCACTCAAAAAATGAAAGTTTATAACATTTTTTTATGTTAATTCAGTAAAAAAAAACCTTTGCCATAAACATTTATAAGCCTTTCAAACCTTTAGTCCGCAATTCTTCATCAGCCATTTTGAATTTGATTTGCATAAAGCTGTGCAGGTATAAAGTTCGTCTGAAAAAAAAACCAAAGTAGCCAACTTTGGTCGCTTGTACTACCGCCGCCATTTCTAATTTCAAAATTGCGTCAGCAGAATCGTATTCAGCGATACCTTCACCCTCGTTGTATAAAGTTTTATTATTTTTAATTGTATTTGACACGGTTAAAGAATTTTGACATCATTTTTGCCAAATTGCCCCACTGTGGTTACAGGTGAAACGTTACTGCTATTTCATCGGAAGCTAGTGCTATTTTCTGGAATAACACCCGCTCCCGGTGAGATCCCACGGTTTTCCTTATGAACAAATTTTAAGTATATATAAATAAACACATTTAAGACTATTTTTCTTCTTTAATCTTAGTTATACTCACTACCACGCGCCCATCATAAATGAAAGGATTAATAGCTGCTAGCTTGTAGGATTTGTCTTTCAAAAATTCTTCTAATGACTTGAAAGGTACATTTTCCTGAAGTATAGTCAGTTCACTTACAAAAGATGCCGAGTAAATAGCCAAAATGAATAATCCAAAAAGGAAAGTTGAATAATAAAATAATCTCAGGGATAAAGCTTTCGGAAATTCTGTAGATTAATAAGGTCAATTTAATTAATAAGATGATCGTGTATTCAATAGGTTAGTTAATATTTATGTTCATAATAATCTATAGTTCCATACCTGGTAATCCTTGTTGAAAGTAACATCCCCAAACATGTAGAAAATTTTGCGAAATGCCACCGTGATATGAGCCATATTCTACTTTGAATCTCAAGAAGGTAAGAAGAGTCACTGTGACTATAAGAGACACTATCAAAGCGCACCATGTTGTGTACGTAAATGGCTAAAAATAAAAGTGATGAGTTTTGATAACTGATTTTTGTTAAATAAAAAAGACTAACTACTTATTTTTTTCCAAAAAAGTGGTACAGAGTTTTTTTTCAGGAACTATTCTGCATTGAGGTTTAATGATGGTCAGTTATTCTGAACAATCTTTCAGTGGTTATAATCAGCCTGTAAACTGCCTCCTATCTAATTATTTATTTAATCATGCTAATGTCGTGTACCTTGAAATAACCAGACCACAAGACTTCTACTTTAGATGTTGGCTTTCTTATGTAAAGGCATAAATCAAATCTTTGTAGAGGTACAGTTAAATCAGCTGAATCTAAAATTCTTGTAACTGGCGGAATTACGTGTGCTAAAATATCAATCTTATGATTTTGAATTAGGCCCATTCCACCTGACCAGGTCTTGCTGCTTTTGTTCCAAGACCCAATTTGAAGATCCTCTGTGATTTCAATATTTTTAGTCGTAAAATTGCCAGCGAATTTCAAGGCAAGAAATAAATCATCGAAATATTTATCGAATTTTTCGGATATCTATGAACAAGTATGCGCATTTAATCAGTGTAATATTAAATTATTTGTAACCCATACATTAGTGGCCTCAAACCAAAGTATCCCTTATAAATATGTGACCTGCTCTGCTACCAAAAAATATAAATTTACTTGTTTCGATGGTTTCGGTATGCTGAAATTTTATACATTTTAAAACGAAATTTTTTTCAAGAAAACTTAATTGTGGATACTAGACGCATTGCTTCGTAGCCGGTCACACATATAAAATCATGCTTTGTTGGTTAGAAATAAATTAACAAGGATGCTACAGAACCTGGAAAACTTAGAAAACCTGAAAAAGCTATGGTATTTCAAACAAGAGATTGGAGAACTTGAAAATGTTAAATAATGCTCAAGTATCAAGAATTTTGGACAAGCCTCTATATTTTTTACCTGGAAGAGGACAATGTCACATTTAAAAATGCAGAATCAAGGGTGTTTAAAAAAAATTAAAAATGTCCTAAATAAAATAATTTTGAATGATAATAGTTAAACAATTTCAAAGTTTAATAGTACCGTCTTAAAAGAAAAACGAGGGATTAACCACTGGTAAAGCCAGGTGTACACTTGTGCTAAAAGCTCCTGAAGTAGCGTGTTTATTTCTAAAGTTTTTTTAAATACACCTTTAAAAGTTAGCAAAGTCTCTCGAATTCATTGAATTCTTCTGAAGTTACTGGAATAGTTTGAAGTCAGTGAAATATCCTTTTTTCATTCAAATATACTGAAGTCCCTCGGTAAATTATAAAAAAATTAAAAAAATTCCAAGCTTGCATGTTTTACATGATTTTTAATATGAAGATATAATTGATTAGAATATGGACTTTTGTGCATTTCAAAAATCATTATTTAAAACATAGTCGAGGTAGAAAAACTTCAGATTTCAGGTTTATCAAGAATATTTTACACTTAAAATCTTTAATCGTTGAGGATCTTAACATTTATTCTTGCAATTGGGGGTTCTTTACTTTGTGGCAACTCTCTGAGAAAAAAGATTTTTCCGAAATTATACGCATCTTAACAAAAATCTTCCTATACGCAGAACTTTTCCATTCAGAACGTCATTATCGGTTTGCTTTAATTTTTTCGATTTAAGAACAAGTCCTCTTGCTGGTTCCCAAGTGACCCTTTCGTAAATTGTTAGTTGATTTTTTTTGAAAGCGTACCACTCTCGAACTGCAATGTCTTCATGGCATTTTACGAAATATGAAGCGCCTTCGATTATAAGGAATGGATTGCCAACTGGATTCATGCAAGAGTCAATTAAAGAAGATTTGAATGCTTTCAAAAATAAGATCAGATTTATAATTCCATAGACACTTAGTTCTTTTGATAATTTTTCCATTTTATTCACGTCTTTTTCGCAAGTGATGAAAACTGCATTCATCGGCGGTTTAACAACTCTCAAGTTTTTGGTATATTCATTAGGCAATAAGCCTTCTTCCAACTTTAAAGTAACAGCACTAATTCGTGCTCTCGACAACAAAAATATCATATTGATAATAGTATTCATTTGGGAGAAATCAAAACAAATTAATTTAAGGTATAAGCATATAACTAAATATCACATGATAATCACTAGGAAGAAATAAAAGGCGAGGAAGAACATAAAGGGAGACGTATACTTTTTTTAATAACTCAATTTAATCAAATTAAAAGATAATTTTAAATCAACCGATTTTTAAAAGAAAATCAGTTAATTAAAAATAAATAAAACAATGGAGACTAAGATATATGTAGTTCTTTAATAAAATAATAGATAAATACAGAAACTTACCCTGATGATCAATGAAATGTATTAATGTTAGGGAGGATTGTTTATGAAGAGTATATAGGTCTGAGATCAGGTTGACATAGTCCTTCGTTGATAATGTAGCTGAAGCAGCGGTCATTAAAAAAATACTAGAGATGCAAAATGTTGAACACGTTGACAACTTCATTTTTCAAGATTAGCATCTCTATTTTCTAAACATAAAAATACAATTTTTTAGCATTAGCGATTTTCGATTTTAAAATCTTCTATATTTTCCGCCTATCCTAGTATACTGGGTGTCCCAGACTCAAGTGTCCGGACTTATAGTATACCAATATAAAAAGAAAAGAAAGAAATGGAAAATTCTTTTTCCAAAAATCAGTTAGAGTTTTAGTTTTTGAGTTATTAAATATTTAAGCTGGACCAATCCGGAGCGCGGTATAAACAGTCGTTCCTACGTGAGCGGGAGACCAGCACAGTGTTATTGAGCGAGGGGAGAAGAGCAGTCACTTCTCCTGATTGGTCCAGCCTTAACATTTAATAACTCAAGAACTATAACTTTAACTGATTTTAGGAAAAGGAATGTCAGATTTATTTTTTAAATTTTTATCCAGCCACATAAGTCCGGATACTTGAGTCTGGGATACCCCGTATAGATATTTATTCTAATTAATTTGTGACAAGTTATGAACACTGTCGTCTCTTATGGATACTCACCTACAACAGCTGCAGAATGAATGGAAGAAATAAATAAAAGCTGAAAATTCACACTGCACGACTGTAAATTACATACATTAAAATCCTAGCCTTAATTTATATAACTGCAGCTTTCGCACATTATTATGTACATGTAATGTCCTTCGTTTTTCTGATATGAATTTCTCCTAAAGCCTTTTGAAAAGAGACTGTCATTTTGTTGATTTGGACATGCAATACAACGCTGATGTGCACGAATACATAATCCTATACATTATGCTAAAATCGGAAATTTTATCGGAAAATTGTATACATATAGAGATCTATGACAAATTAAATTGACGAACTCTTGTATATATGTATCATTGTACACATTGAATCTTATTCTATGCGATATGATCGCGCGCTGTTTCTTATTAGTATCTTTCCTTCTCCATTCCTCTTCCTCCTTCCTTCTCTTCTTCTTCATCCTACCCAACACTCCCTTCACCCATGTTACTGCCCTTTTGTCCCCCCTTTCATTCATCAATACCTCTATGCTCATTCCATTCCTTTCCACCTCTGCGCACTCCTCCAACCAGTGCTCCACTTTTGCATACCCCTTCCCACACCTTTGACACATCCTCTTTTCCCTAGAGAGCCTGAACCTATTAAAATCCTTTATGCACCCAGATCTCATCCTCGCTATAAGCTCCAGATTTCCTTTCTCACACAAATATTGCGCTCTCGCCCTTGGCATAATCCTTATTCTCTCTTCACCTGCTGTCTGCTCTCTCTCCATGCCGTTTTTCTTAACCAACTCATATACCTTCCTTCCTTCCTCATGCATCCTTCTCACTCCATCCATCTGTAGTCCATTCGTTCTAAAATAACATTCCTTTTCAGCCTCCATCCTCTTACCCCCTCTCCTGTTATCCTTCTCCCACCAACACTCTCTAACCAGCTTACTTCCCCCCTCTTCCAAAACTTTCTCCTCATATTTACAGGCCCTACTCCCAGCTAGAATCCATATACTCGTTCTCCCCATCTCCCTCCTGACAATATAATTAGGCTTGTTCCTTACCAACCCCAATGTCCACTTTACATACCTCTCCTGTGTCCCATTTACCTCAATACTTTCCTTCCACCCCCATACCTCTACTCCATGCATTAGCACACTCATCACTAGCGAGTCAAACAATGTTAGTCTCCTTTCAAAATCATCTGCGAATAACTCCTTTCCCAACCCCCACACCTGCCTCATCACCACATTTGCCGTCCTCACTCTTTCTTTTATGTGACCATCCACTCCCTCATTCCTCCGAAACACGAAGGCTAGGTACACAAACTCTTTCACCTCCTGCACCGCCTCTTCTTTTCACTTCCACTCCCCTCCCTTGTCCCTCCCACCTCCTTTTCTGCACACCATAACCTTAGACTTTTCTGCATTCAGCTCTAACCTGCTCTTATCCAGGTATCTTCTCAACCTCTTCATCATCTCCTTTAAGGCCTCCTCGCTTTTTACCAGCAACACTATGTCATCTGCATACGCTAGTGACCAAATTCTAATCCCTCCTATCCTGACTCCTCCTACCACCCCGGCCTGCAGCTTACTTTCCATATCCGCAATTAAAATAGCAAAAAGCATTGGGCTAAGCGGATATCTTGGCCTTAACCCTCTATCCATCCAGAATCCCTCCGAAATCCCCTCCCCTCCTCTTACCTTATCTTTGGTCTTTTCATATATCTCCCTTACCCTCTCCATCAGGCCTCTCTCCACTCCCCTATCCTCTATCGCCTCCCACAACATTCCCCTATCCATCCAAGGAAACGCGCCTTTGAGATCTACGAAGAACGCTTACACTCTCGACCCCTTTTTCGCTAATTCTCTATCCACCACGTGCTGCAGAACGTAGATATTGTCGAGAGTACTCCTACCCGCTCTAAAGCCCGCCTGCGTCTCCGGCAATATTGCTTTCCCCTCGACATAATTTCGCAGCCTCTCCGCCACCACCATCGCGTATACTTTATACGCCGTATTCATTAGCGTAATCCCTCCATAATTTTCCTGTCTATTCCGATCTCCTTTCTTATATAGTGGGACTATTAACCCTTCTCTCCACCCTCCTACAATCCCTCCCCCCTCCATACTTTCTTAACTACCTCCTTCAGCCTCTCCCTAACCTCTCGTGTACTAAACAGCCATGCTTCGTTCTCTACCCCATCCAGCCTGCTGCTTTTGACCTTTTTAACTTCCTTATCTGTTTCTCTATCTCCTCATCATCCAACTCTTCCATCTCTGCCTCCCGCGTTCCTTCACTCCCAGCATCCCTCTTCCTTGAATATGAGCCCTGAAATGATTCTTTAAAAAACTCCATCCACTCCTCACTCCCTATCTTCTCGCTTATCCCTACTCTACGCTTTCTAAACCTTTTTATTATCTTCCTGTTCTTTCTTCCTATACATCAATCTAAACTCTTTCCTCATTTCTAAGTACTCCTCCCTTTTCGCTGTGCCCTCTTTCCACTTCTTGCACTTCCTCTTCACCTTCCTTTTCATCTTTTTACATTCCCTATCGCACCACGCCTTTAACATTCCTTTCTTCTTCTTTTTGAATACCTTCTTTTGCAAACCTTTTCACTTACTCTTTTAAATCCTCCCATATCTCTTCCGCCGACTCCCCTTTAAAGCGTAACTTCCCTTACTGCTCCTTATACCTATTTAAACGCCTCCCATGACCAACTCACCCTCTCCCCCATCGACCCTTCTTCACCCTTTTGCCTTTCGCCGCTCTCGCCTCTTACCCATGACCCTAATGGCTGATGGTCTGTTTCAACCCTTTCATATTCATTCGTATTTTCCCTCTTCGTCCCCAGTTGCGCTACCATTCGCCGCCGCCCAGCCTCTATCCTCCATCCAGTCGCTTAGAATCTCCCCCTCCTTATTTATTACCTTAACCTTCGATTTCCTTTTCAAGCTCTCCCCTTCCCTGCAAAGGCCCCCTTCCCTCCCGATCCTCGCATTAAAGTCCCCACTCTGTACCACCATATTCTCCTCTCTTTCGCCTAGCAAGTCTTCCAACTTTTCTTTAATTCTTTCCATCGCATCCTTATTGTACACTGTCACAAACTTACACGTGATCCCTCCTATCTTTACTTCTCTCATTTGCACTCCCTCTCCCTCTTCCTCTCCATGAACTACTTCCTCTAATCCTTCTCTAACACCCATTATAATTTCCCCACTAGCTCTTCCTTTCTTCTTCACTCTGACCGCCTCCTGGAGTCTCCACCTATACCCCCTTGGCAGCTTTGGCTCTATTCTATCCCATTCCTTTCTTTCTACCCACGTCTCTACCAATCCCACAACATCAAACACTTGTATATACCTCCAGAACTCCTCATCCTTCTTCTTTATCCCTGCTTCCTACGAAATAAATTCCCCTGCACGTCCTTCAACGCCTCCTTCTCCTCGTCCCACACCCACATTTTCTCGTCTATTCTTATTTTCTGATATCCTACCTTCGCCGAACTCCCTTCACTCCTCTCTCTCCTAGCCCTGTCGTACAGCATTCTCTGCACATCCCTTTCCTTTATCGTCAAATCGTGAGCGATAAAAACTCTCCTATCCTTTATCTTATTCTTATTTCGCATTACCCCCAACTTTTCTTCCCAGCTCTCGAACTCCACAACCGCCACTTCCTTCTCCTTCCTCCCCTCCAACTTAACTTTCCCTACCATCCCTTTAACCCTCCCTATGCTTTGTAGCTGCGCTTCCACGTCCTCCCTTTCTTCCCCGCTCTCTAACTTCAACCCTCTTATCACAATATTATTTTTCCTGTCCTCCTCTCTTCTCTCCATTCTCATCTCCATTGCCCTTATCCTTTCCCTATCCGCCCTCTCCTCCTTTTCATTCCTACGCTCTCCCACTTTCTCTTCTATCATATTCCCTACCTTCTCCCAAATACATTTAACCTCTCCCTCCGCACCCCCTTCAACTACTTTTATTTCCACCTTGCCCTCCACCTTTTCAAGCCTTTTGTCAGTCCTTTCCTTCCACCCCCTAATCTCCTCTTCCATCTGGTTTATTTTACCGTCTCTCTCTTTACTACCCCTCTCTAACCCTTCTACTCTCTACCTCAGCTCTTTCATCTCTTTTTCCCACTTCTCATCTCTGATTCTCAAATCATCCCTCATGCCGTCCATCTGCTCCTTAGTTCCCCTTACGTCCTCCCTCAGCCCCCTGATCTCGCCTAGTAGCATCCCGAGAGCCTCTTTCTCCGACTTTCCCTCCATTTGCGGGGGGGGGGGGTGACCTACGTGTCCTCCCGCTTTTTTTAAACGGGCTCGCTACCTCGCTGTTTACCGTCGTGGCACGTGGAAAATTTTCTCCCCGTCGACTTCACTACTCGCACTACCAGCACTCTCAGTGCCCACCACCCACTCTCCCGTCGGTAACTGGGACCTCTCCATACAATCCCCTCCGCAACTGAAAGATGTCTCTGGCGAATAGTGCCTTCTCTTTCCGCCAAATTTTCTATTTTTTTCTTTTTTTTCAATTCCTCACAGCCCTTGCATACACCTCTTTCTCTCCCTTGAGATCTCCCAACTCTGCGTAAACCACCCTTGACACCTCGAAGGCCCCAGAGTCCTGACCCCAATCTCCCCAGACTCCTTGCCAACCTAACCTCACTTTCTCTAACTAGCTGAATCCCACCTCACTCCTACGCTAAAAATAACTTTTTATCTGTCCAATTCACCCCACACGACCCTACTCACCTCCTAGGCTTCCACCTTCACACTCCACTCACACCTTTATAAATAAATGAAAATAATTATATATACGATCCGCGAAACAAGAATAGACCGATAGTGACCACTTGCGGCAAATCCAGGAACTAAAAAAACGGTTTTCCGCAGAATTTTTGTTGCTTTATTTTGCTTCAGATTCTGCAAACTTCTGTTTATATATATATATATATATATATAAATCTTCTTTTACACGTATCATGTTTCTTATTAGTTTCCGCATGGTGGACTTCTCCTATTTTGCGTATCAAACATGGTTAGAATTAGATAATCTAAGGTTTTGTTAATAAAAAATAGAAAATTTTAATAAATTTTATTTTCAAGAGAAGTCCACCGTCGATAACTGTCTACTTTTTACAATGCAAAAAACGAAATTTTAATTTATGCATTATTTTGCGAGTGGTTTGGCAGAAACTGATTAGAGGAAGTTACCGTTTCACCTTAAGGAACCATGATCGTAGCTTCCGGAGCCTGCAGCTTCTCATATGTAATTATAATGTGACTCAATATGATTATTATTCCACGAGCCATTTTCAGTGCTGCTTGCATTATTATATTCGTACTATTTAGTATTACGTAATTTTCCGTATACCATACCTGTTTTTATCTCTTCTTGATTACCGAATTATTTTCAGTTTTATGAGCACATTTTAATAAAAGCTTGTCTTTTAAAAACCTTCTTTAGTATCTATTATTTTATGGTTTTCAGTCTTTCGCAAATATGCAATCTTTATTACATCATATTTTACAATATAGGATAGGTTATAAATGAATATACTGTTTAGTAAACTATATGATTCTTTTAATTAAAGATATTATATTTAATTAGTTTGAATTATATGTATATTGTATATTTTCATTAGGATTTTTTAAACTGTAATGTCATTCTTGTGTTTCGCCTTCTTATTCATTTCTGAAGATTTTTTTTAATTTCCATATCAATTCTGCCAATTTTTTTTGGAAAGGGTCCGAAGTAATTATTTTAACATCGAAAATATTATTAAGAAATTTAAAAACTCGGACGTTAACATCTATAAATTGTAATAATATCTTTCAAATATTAATTAACTATAAGTCTGTAAAAAAGTAAGGGTTTGAAATCTTTTACTAAAAAATTCAGTAGTATTTAAATGTATTTAAATATTTAAATATCTTAAAGTATTCAAACTAAGTGAGTCAAGTATACTAAAATATTCTTTTTTTAACAATTCGATATTGAATATAGGATTTTAACAAGTATTTAACAATTGGAGATATTATCATCAAAATTAAAAAATATTATATTAGGTCTATAAATTTTCCTTTTTTCTGTTAGAGTAATTTGTTTATGATATTAATAAAAGAAATACGAGTATGATTTTGTTAACGATTTGTGTCCTATTTTATTTGTAATACCAGGGTATTCAAAACGGTGCTGATTCCATCGCCAATTTCATTAGATAATTATATGCACATGTAGCAGTATTCATTGTTTTACACGTAGTTATTACACTGATCCATCTACATGCATTTTTCTGATATAAATCTCTCCCTGTACCTTTGAAAAGAGGCCTGTTATTTCGTTGAATTGTATATGCAATAGAATGCGCGAACACATAATCTTATATAATTGTGTGAAGTCTAATACGGAACATGACATAAATTGAAATTCAAAGAAGGAAAATATGGAAAAATGAAAATATTCGTAATAAATGCTATAACTGCTTCTAATTTGTTTATGGTAACTGTATTAATTACAAGAGCTCACATAATAATTAAATAGGTTTAAATAAAATCAGAGCAAATCAGAGTAACAAAACCTGAAATGTTACATTTCATAGAACAGAATAAAGAAACCCATGGGATAGGGCGAAGGGGAAGATAGAATTGTCAAATTTGAGGGGGGATACAAATGTATTTCATACGTAATATATAATTGAGTAGTAACTGTTTTTATTAAAGAAAAAACAACATTCACCCAAATGTTAGCAACACTTGAAATAAGTTTAAAACAATATTTTTTTATTCTAACTATTTACTATTAGTATTCTAGTACAAAGAATTTCTAATCCAATTTCAAATTTTTAAACCAATAATTAAATTATGAAATTTTTTAGGACCTTTTCGTAAACTACATCATGTAATTTTGTATGATTCTTCGCTCCTTCCTAGAACTAATTCCAGTATATCAATTTCAATTGTTCTTACCTCGGAACAATTTAATTTATCAATATATTGGCCTTTAATTCGATACAATCAATATAATTAATTCAAGATCACGGACTTCATCTAAATTTTTTGTATTTCTTATTAAGGATATTCTATATATTATTATTTACGTCTTAGGCACAATGCTACGACGGCATAAGTATCCTCTTAATACTTTTTTCAAAAACAGTCTCTTTAAAAAAGAATTTTTATTTTTGATTTTGGCTGCGTCAAGTTTATGAAAAATATTCGACTACTCATCCCGCATTTCGGGACCATGAGACTCTTCGTTTTATTTTACATTATTTTTTGGATACTTACAAATTTTTAGAAGATCCACATAGCGCACTTCCAGAAAAAGCCTGGTCTTGTATAAAAAAATTTAATTAATTCTTGCGTAGATTTAACAAAGAATGCAATAATTTTAACAAAAATAGCATTAACTAAAAAATCTCGTGAAAAATTCATAATTTCATTCAATTTCATAAAAATGGCATAAACTGAAGTTAGAAAGTGTACAATGATTTTCTTATATTTTTAAAATATTGCCTTCTACAATATGTGAAGAAGAATGAATAATCCATACTAATTTTTTGTAAATGAAGCTTCAATTTATTAAATAATTATTGGTTAAAGTAACCTCAAATACTTGAATAAAGCTATTTTTCGAAAAATTGAATTTTTTTCAAGTAGCCCTATTAATGTGGGACACCTCTTTTTTCACTATAACTGAAAAAAATTAACGACTCAAATTAGGCTTATCAAATTCAGAGAAAACCCGTCAATTTGATTCTATAACACACTCAAAAAATTTGATGCAATTTTCTAAAGTAGAAAAAAATTATTCAAAAATAAGTAAGTGACCCTATAAATTTGAGACACACTGTCGTATTGTTGTATTTTGTATGTCAAATAAGTTTTTCGCATATAAACAGAATGAACATTTTTTTTGAAACTGCATCAATCAGTACTGGAGCGCCATAAAAGGTTCAGCAACAGGTCGATCGATGCATCTCGAAGTCCCGAATAAATACACTTGATAATAATTTATTTATAATCAAAACTTGAATAAAGTTTAGTGATAGTGACCAATTTCATTGACATAATGACTTTTTATTTGAATATATCATTCTCGAGTGAAAATAAAGGAACACATATTTCGCAGTTTAATCAAAAAATTTTGTTTTTGTTTTTTAACAATCATTTTAAGGTTAATTGCGAATTCTCCAAAATTCACCGAAATTTTTTTCAAAACCACTATCTTCTGAAAGTGCGTAGGTATTTGCGATTTTCTTTTTTCTTTTTTTTTTTTTTTTTTTATTCGAAGTAGTATTTTTTGATCTTTCAACTGATTCGAAATAAAAATAAACATTAATTCAGAAAAGTGACAAAATTTCGGCTGTTTTTCTAATATTTATGAAAGCGGAACTTTTCAAAAAACCCACTTTCAAATTTTTAATTTTCATTTTAGAAATAGAAGACAACCTTTCAGTTTCATCGGGTCTTAACCATTTTCAGGGCGGCATTTTATTTGGTTTCAAATAATTTTTCGATTGTCTGTCGTAAACAATGCAAGATATCACAAAAGAGCAAGAGGTATATTTTTTATGACTTTTCTAGATCTGTAAACCTTTTTAAAAATATTTTTTTACTCTTTTTGTTGTTTACAAGAAAAAACAAAAAATTCTATTTTTTTAAATAATTTTTTTTAATGTGAAGCACTAATTGAGCAAGAACTAATCTCTGGAGATGATTTAGTACGAATTTAAAGAAAATGACCTGATATTTTAAGCTGTAATAGATGCTTTAAGTATAAAATTATATAAGGATTAGAAATTAATAAGGTTGAGTTAATCGCGTGTTATAATTAATATTATCGATTTACCTAATGGCTCGTCTAAGAGTATTTAAAAATCGTAAATTCTTAATATTTAGAAGCATTTTCTAATTTTGAAGGTATCGAATGATGTAAATAAGTATTCTAATATATCATTTACCTCCAGTCAATACTGTTACAGAAATATAATTCAATTGATTCCGAACGCGTGAATATTTTTTGTAGTAGAATGTAGTATTTGAAAAAAATAACAATATCCAAATAATTGAATGAAAAATTGCTATTTTTATAAAATTTCATAAAAATGACATAAGGTCTTGTTAAAAAGTGACAACTGATTTTCTTATATTCTTTAAGTTTCGTTCTCAATATTATGTGAAAACAATAAATAATTAAATTATTGATTATTCCTTGATAACAAAGCTATCAAGAAGTTAAAAACCCCCGAAATATTAATTAATATTTCAGACTGCAATATTTGAAACAATATAAGAACATTATTTGTCACTTTCTAACTTAATTTGATGTGATTTTTATGTAATTTGATAAAATTATGAATTTTTTACTCGTTTCTTTAGTTAATGCTATTCAGTTAAAATTATTGCATTCTTCGTCAAATCTACGTAAGAATTAACTTTTTTTTTTTTTTGATAAAAAAATGTAGGCTGACATGAACCTATTTTTAACGAATGTCAAAATATAGGTCGAAACGCAGGAGTGACCTAGTTTTTCCTTACGGCTACTTGGATCAAGACCCAAGAGAAGACCAGGCTTTTTCGGAACGTGTGCTATGTGGATCTTTTAAAAATTTGTAAGTATCCTGAAAAGAATGTAAAATAAAACGAAGAGTCTCATGCTCCTGACATTCGGG
>CAKNWV010085112.1:2905-15759 GCA_932074545.1 Andricus pictus | reverse complement strand
AGAGGCAATAGGGAGATGCAGAAAACTATCGGACTTAGAGAGTCTCCTTGGAAGACCCCCCTCTTATATGTGATATATCTGGTAGTCACTTGTCACTTGTTGGTAGTCACTTGTCTATTAACAGGTTCTCCCTGCAAACTGCCAGCCCTCTCTTGCATCCACGTTGTTCAACTATTGCACTCTATACCGGCTCGATAGATGTTAATATCCTCTCTTTGAGGATGCCAGTGAATAGCTTGTAGCTGACGTTTAAGCAAGCTATGGGCCTGTAGTTCTGTGAAATTGGCAAATCTCCGGTCTTAGGAATCAATACCGTGCGTCCCTCCACTAGCCACTGCGGAATGGGTTGTTCTCCGTTTAAGAAAGTAGTAAATATACGAGCTAGATGTTGGTGCGTAGAAGTGAACTTCTTCCACCAAAAGTTGTTGATTTTATCTGGCCCTGGCGCTGAAAAGTTCTTAGTTCTAGCGATAACTTTCTTCACTTCTTGGGCAGTAATTAGTGGACACTCTTCCTCTGGAGCTTGCAACCGTTGCCTTTGGAAAAAGTTACGAAAGAGTGATATATCTGAAGCGTCTTCATTTAACTCATTAGTATCTCCATACACTTTCTCCCAGAACACTTGAATCTGTTCTCGGCTAGGCGGATTTTCAACGATAATTGACGCTTCATTTAACAGACGGGAAGGATGAGTTGAAAAGGTGGAATTTTCCTGAATCCATTTTACTCGCCGTTCAAGGTGCTGTTTTGCTGTTGAAAGAGATCTTATTTTTTGCGTCCAGTGCTGCTTGATGGTCAAAAGTTTACACTTGTTCAGCGTTTGATTTGCTTTTCTAAAGTTTCGAGCAAGTGCCCTAACTTTTGGAGTGAATTTTTTATTTGATGTTATGTAGCTAATCATGCACTGAATATTTGATGCATGCCGTCTCGCCGTTTCAATTTTAAACTGAAGCTGTGCAATACGCTCGCGAGTCTTACTCAGACGTACTGAAGTATCGTCACTTCTATTGTCGCTAAGCAGAGAGACTGCCTGCTCGTAAACTAGACAGTTCAGATTCCAGAGATTAACATCATCAGGGAGCAAATCAGGGAGAGCATTATTAGCATCAGATAATTTGTCCATCCTGAGAAAGACTTTTTGGTGGATAGATCTCCTACTTTTCATGTTGGCATTACCGGCTATCTGCAAAGGTGGTCTTGCTGGAACGGGTGGTATGTTCGCTGGAGAATTTTTCTCTTCTTCTTGCCGAAAAAGAGCTTCATATCCGTTTCTGCGCAAAAAGGATACCTGATCTCTTAAATACTGAGGCGTTTTATGAGCATATTCCGGGTGCATATTGACCCGACGGTCATGTAACCTCTGCATGAATCCTCTTCGCGTCGGTCAGCTTCTTTGCCAACAGGTAAGGATGTCCCTCCTGAGTTGGTCCGACCACTTAAATCGATGTTCTCGCGTTTGTCCGGGGTTATTGCCTGGTCGCCGCCTCGGTTCGGTCCTATTGCCACTCCCAACTGAACCATGACCTCCATCCGAGAAAGGCCCATTGTGGGTGGCACTGTGCGATACTGGTGTTTACATTAGCCAATTAGAAGTTATTGTTATAAATTTCAATAAATTGGAAGTTGAACTTTTTTTGTTAACCGAAAACATATAGATAAGAATGTTATAACTATTATTTAATTTCATGAATAACGAATAATACAAAATTCCGATAATGCTGTAAATTTTACAAATCCTTTTTCTACGTGTCTTATGAGGATATTTTCGGGGTTGTTGATGTCAAATTTTTTATGCTTCGTTGTTTAAAAGTATTATAAATAATATAATATTATTATATAAATAGATTATGAATAATATCGAATAATATTAAATAACATTATAAATATCATATCTTACAGATGAAGGTCTTCCGTCACCAGTATTGCGTCGAATATCAACACCACAAGAACAATTCCACGACTTTGCTTCAAATTCTGGCACGCCAGCTCCAAGGCCTAGAATTCTTGGTTCGTATATTATAATTTTTTAAACTAACAAAAAATTGTTCTCGCTAAACGGCGTTGGCCCCTGGAGACCTCTGAAACAAATTTCGAATTTGAAATTGAAAAGTGCATATTCTTAGAGGAAAATTAATTGCACAGTTTTTTTCACCGGACAAAATGTTGTAGCTTTCCCCGTTTTCAAAATATATCCGAAGAACCTGTTTCTTAACAAACAAATTTGTTTTTAGAAATTTATTAAATTTGTGGAACTTTATTGGAATTTGTAAAATTTGCGAAATTTGTCGTTGTTTTGTTTCGACTTTAAACTTAACATGAAAAGTTAAAAATTCAAAATGACGGAGCCGATATATCGGATATTTGTTTTGAAAAATGCTAAAACTCAGTATGCTACAAATACTTAAAAATAAAAATTCCACATGGTCAACCGCGTTTACAGCAAGTTCAAAAGACATAAGGGACAGATTCATGAAGTTACATGAAATAATAGAGCGCAAGATGATCATTTCCTGAAATTTATTTATTAGTCTTTTTCGCTCGACTTATTACGCACGATAAATTTTGATACAAAACTTGTTTTTAATCATAAAAATGACCCTGATAACGTTGTCACATGGTGCTGGAAAGTATTGAAATTTGGTCATCGATAATTTTCCTTGAAATATATGCACTTAAAAAATTCTTTGGAAATAGATGATTCCAATATGGCGACCATTTGAATGTGACATAATGAGTGTTTCTGACACCGTGTGGATTCTTCGTTGGGAGTGCTTTTTTTTCAAAAAATACTTTTAAAAAAAGTTTTTCATTTCAATGAGTTATTTCGAAAATTGGTCTCAAGTTCTGGGCCCAAAGTATTTTTGGGTCTTATGAGTCCCAAAACATGTTAAATAGTAGAAACCATCTCATTTTTGATTTCAGATTCGGAATATACGGAAAATTTCATGTAAGAATACATGAACTCAAAAATTCAAGTTTTGGGCCTTACGGACACTATTGCATACTCATGTATATTTTTAGGCCTCTTGGGGTCAAGACTATGTTGAGTAATGGAAATATCTCATTTCCCATTCGAAATTCAGAATTTTCGGGAAATTTCACGATAGAATACCTATTTTTCAATTCGAAAATTTGGGCCTTATTCACCCTTTTGCGGCTATTTGAAACTTTTTGTAGTCTTATAGGACTCATATAATTTTCAGTGATGCAAAAATTCATCGAATCATAATCTAAGTGAGTTATCCTGTAAAAATAGGTATTTCCCGAATTCTGAATTGGGTCTTATCTACTTTTCGGACAGTACCGACAATGCCGATCCACTTCTGGCATTCGGAATGAAATCATGTATCTCATCATAAAACACTAGAATCACTCAGGTTCATGTTGGATACAATTCATAATTCACATTTTTGGGCCCATTCAATCAATTGGGGCCAATTTCCCAATTCAGAATTCGGGAAATACCTATTCTTACGTGAAATCTCACGTAGATTATGAATCTATGAATTTTTGCCTCATTGAAAATTATTTGAGTCCCATAAGACTACAAAAAGTTTCGAGGAGCCGCAAAAGTACGTAAGGCCCAAAAATTGAATTTTGAGTTCATGTATTCTTACATGAAATTTTCCGTATATTCCGAATCTGAAATCAAAAATGAGATTTTTTCTACTATTTTACGTGTGTTGGGACTCATAAGGCCCAAAAATACTTTGGGCCCAGAATTTGAGGCCAATTTTCGAAATAACTCGTTGAAATGAGAAACTTTTGTTTGAAGTATTTTTTGAAAAAAGCACTCCCAACAAAGAATCCACACGGTGTGAGAAACACTCATTATGTCACATTTAAATGGTCGCCATATTGGAATCATCGATTTCTAAAAATTTTTTTAAGTGCATATATTTCAAGGAAAATTATCGATGACCAAATGTCAATACTTTCCAGCACCATGTGACAACGTTATCAGGGTCATTTTTATGATTAAAGGAAAAAAAAACTGAAAAAATTGACTTTTTTTCAAAAAATGGCAAAAAAGGGCATAAGGAATCATTTTTCGTCAATTTTGTCACCAGATTCAGATAGAGCGATCCCGAGAGCATCAGAATATGTATTTACTTTTTTTTCTAGTGCGTTTTCATCAAAAGTTATCCAGTCGAAATCGGTGAAAAATTTTGGTCACTTTGGGCATTAATGGGTTAACTGACTCTTGGTTTGCATTCGAACTATCTTTAGATGGGCCCAATAGCAAGTTTTTGGGATTCGTCAACAAAATTCTTAAATAAAAATCCCTATATTGTATTTTACAGATCCACGTACACCACGACCAAACACTTTCGCAGAACTGCAAATGATGATGCGGAGGCCAAGGTGTAAGTATATAATAATTTTTCGAACTAAGGAAAAAATTTATCTGATTTAGAAAAAATATCAAAATCGTTGGCCGTTGAAGACATTTGAAACAAGTTTCGAATTTTAACTAAAAAAATCCCTTTTCTTATAGGAAATTAATTTCTCATTTTTTCTTTGGATAAAATGATGTAGCTTTTTCCGCCTTTAAAGTAAAAACCGGTAATCGTCTATCAAAGGATTTTTTCTCTTACCTTCGATTTTCTTTATTTCATTGATGAATGGAGAACATTCGCTTATTGTGTCATTAATCACAGAAAAAAAGTTATTCGAGGAACAGCGGAATAATTGTTAAAACAAACAAAAATTGGAATCCACCTTAAACTGTAGGTTCCCTCAGAAGAGGCTGGTTGCGTACGAAGGTAGAGGCCCCACGTAGAGGGGACTGGCCTTCAGAGTCCAAGTTGATTTTGAGAAGACTCGAAAATGAGTCAGCGATCTCCTTGCGCTTGAGGCCTCGACGGGGAAATGAAGCTCGGTGGTCGCTAGTTCATTTAGAGCATTAAAGACACGCACACAGGCCCTTGCATAACTGACAAGGGCAGAGCTTCGAATCTGTGCATCTAAGTCAGCGTTCTTCAGCGAGGGAAATTTCGGCCGTAAATACTCCCAAGCGAGATATCTCGTTTCCACCAATACGCCTTCTCACTCAGCAGGGAGAACTACCGTCTCACTCTTACAGCTGAGGAAGGAGGCGTAGTTGTGGAAACGAGACATGTGGCTTCGGTGTATTGACGGCCGAATTTGCGCTCGTTGAAGAGGCCTGATATAACTGATGACCTTAGAGAGATTGCTCCGTCCAACCTTACCTGAACGGATTCTCCTTCTGCGGCCTTCTTTCAACGAAGTGGCTAGGTCTAGTCTTAACAAAAATATTTGTGCTATACCAGGCTCACCAAATTTAGGCGAAACTAGCCACCCTTTTCGAGCTCCACTTGGCTCACCGAAAATAATAGTTCTACGCGCACGGGATTTCATTAGCGGGAAACTTACCTTGGGAATTTAAATACATTTAAACAAAAATGACATTCCGACAGAATCTGAGCAAGTGCATGAACATAAGTACTATCTTAATTCCATGATCAACCTCTTGTCATCCCGTCCACTTTTCTTCACATCAAATGTGCCCTCCTTCCGCATTCGACAGATTTTCTCACCCCGGGAGGGAAGTCGAGTGCAAATAAATTTTGCGACCACCCTAGGGCAAGAACTATCTAAAAGTAATTTCCAGTGAGTAAGAAAAAAGAATTTATTATGGTATAGGCTCGCGCCGATTGCAGAGCTTTGAGGACTACACATTTTGTTCAATGGTCCTAGTAAACATAATGAAATACCTTTATTATATTTTACAGTTATGCCCACACCACCTACACCAACACCACCTACACCAACACCACCTACTCCAACACCACCACCAACAAGCTACGAACACTCATCAGGGCTGCCAATATTAAGAGGACAAATGCGTAAGTATATAATAATTTTTTGAACTAAGATAAATTTGCTGTGATTTAGAAAAAAAATCAAAATCTTTTGTCCTTGAAGACGTTTGAAACAAGTTTGAAACAAGCTTGAGGCTTTTACGGGAGACTCACGATCGGTGGTCGCTGGTCGATTTCAAGTAATGAACATACACACACACATGCACATGCATAACACACTAGTACAGTGCTTTGAATCTGTGCATCTAACTGATGACCTCAGCTGGATCGCTCTAGTCATGGGCGATCCTGAGAAAAAGTATCGATCCTTGATAATCGTTACTTCAAATACTGTTGATCCGATCCGAGTTCAAAAATCGGCCTAATGAGTATCGATACTAAAGTGTCAATACTATCAGAAAGGTGGATGCGCAACAGCTGTCTGTGTATTTTTAGGTTATGAAGGTTATGTTATCCAGAATATACACACATGAATAATTGACGCTGCATTAATTATTATAATATTATTCCTTCTTGGAATAACTACTGGATATATATGTTTTACTAAAAAGTAAACTAAAAATATGATTCCTAACACCATCGACATATGTGACGTCCGCCGAAGAAAGGGGGCTTACTCTGAAAAGTGAGATTGTTCAGGGCGAGCGGTCGAAGTCGACTCACGAAATCTTCCCTCTCCACTTACTAACATTCTCACCCACATAGCGGCGCGGCTCACGGAAGGGGTATAGATGAGACGCGTAGATTGCAGTAGTGAGTGGTGGGAGGTGTTTCACGGGATCTCGAGCTCTAGCGAAAGCCCGATTTCTCGGGTGTCTAAAAACTCAATTATTAGTAATAATAACGCTCGGAATTTTTTTACGATGGTTTCATTAAAAAGAGCAACTTAAAAAGTATCGAAAGGTGTAAAAACCTTGATTTCGATTTTTTTAGAGTAAGCCCCCTTTCTTCGGCGCACTTCACATATATTACTGGACCGCTAGCCGAGACCGTAGCCAGAAAAATGGGGGGGGGGGAGGGTAAAAGTGGAATAGGCAATAGAAAAAAAATCAAAGATTGGTTGTACTCATCTTCCATCTGCTTTCATAGAAAAAATGAATCCACCAATGAAATGCGAATACAAAACTATTTCAACTTTTTACGGCAATTTTTTTTATGATAGACAATTTGTTTTTCTTTTTGTTGAAAATTATTTTTTCTTTAGTAAAAATTTAGCTAATCTAATTTTTCTAGAAAATTCATCATTTGCAGATGAATATTCAATTATTTTGTTGAAAACTCATCTGTCTTAGTCGCAAATTCAGTTACTTCTGAAAAAAGTTCATATTTTTGGCTTGAAAACTCAACATTTTGGATGAGATGTTTTTCTTTATTCATTATCTTTCTTGGTTGAAAATTCAAATCTTTTGCTGAAAATTTGTATTTTTTGTGATGACTTAAAAGAATTGATTGAAATGTAAAATATTTTCGGGTGAAGATATCAACTATTACAGGTTTTGTTGAGAATTCATTTTTGTCATCAATGATTCATCAATTTGGTTAATAATTCAACTATTTTCTTGAAAAATCCCCTTTTTTGGTTAAAAGTTAATTATTTTAACTGAAAATGTAATAATAAGATTTTACATTGATAAATCTTAAATTTTTTTTTTAGTTTCTATTATGCAAACAAATGTGACATTCCTCACCACTGTCCTTCGAATGAAACTCAATTCTTAATTATGTGTGTGTACTTGGGAACATTCTTTCATTCGAGTTTTTCAAATTACCCAATCGGCATTGAGGAAAAGCGACAACAATGCTTTCGAGACTTCCGTGACACACCTAGTTTTTAGAGAAAGATTCATATGAATTTGTAAATTCAGAAATATTTTCTTATACAGAAGAATAATTTTATTTTTTTATTTTAATAATTTAAAATAATTTAAAATTTAAATAATTCTTACTAACTGATAATTAGTTCTAGAAAGAACTTGTCTGATAAACCTAAAAATCTTTCGAAAAATGTACTTGTAAAAAATAAAAATGAATTTTATTCAAATTAAACGATTTGCCTCAGCATTTTTTAAGTATTCTTCAGAAGCTTGTTTTATTCGGATTATTCAAAAATCCACATTTTGTTTTGAATTCTTTGGAATCTTCTCAAGATTGAGATTATTCTCGAATCTTTTCAAAACTTCTTTCTTCATCGGAAAGAATGCATTTTCAACAAAACAGTTTAGTTGAAAATTTAACGATCGACTACTTTGTTAAAAATTCATTATTTTTATCAGGATTCACTTATTTGTGCTTTTTTCTGAAAATCCAACTATTTGGTGAAAAATTAATCTTGAATATTGCAAATTTATCGTTTTGGTTGAGTATTCAACTATTGTGTTAAAAATTTGTCCATTCGGATTGAATTCAACCGGTCAAAAATTTCCTTTTTTTTATTGAAAATTATTTTTTCACACTGTAAAACTGGCTGATTTAATTTTTTTGTTGGGAATTTATCTTTTTTGGTTATTTGGACTAAAAATTTAGTTTTGCAGGTTAAAAATGCATCCTTCTGGATTGATAATAATTCAACATTTACGGTAGAAAATTCTTGGTGCATCAAAATTTTCAATTACGTTATTTTATTGCATGATGAAATTCACTGCTGAATGTTTCTAAACATTAATGATATAAAATACATTTTTAATTTCAAATGATTTGATACTATTGTGAAACCATTCTATTCTTACCATTTTCTTCCCGCAATAATATTTTTGGGAAAATCTGAAATAATTGAGGTTTTATTTATAAAGATTTATTTTAAGTTTTCAAGATATCAGATAAGACAAAAAAAGAAAATGGAAGATTGTAAGAAGCTTTTTCCGATTTTAAAGGATTTAAATCAATTTTGAAAAAAATTTCAATTAATTGAAAACATATTTCGAAGTTTCCAAAATTTAAAAAGATTAAGAAATAACTTTAATCTTGAAAAGATTTTGAAAAATCGTAAACAGTATGTATATTTGTGAACATTTCCAAAAAAAGAAGCCTTTTAAAAATATTGAAATGTTTTAAGAGAATAAAATCTGTTTTTATGATTCCTGGGAACATTTCAAAAGATTTTTTATTTTGGAAAATTTAATTAAATTTTTTTATTCCTGGGATGTACTATTTCTAAACTATTTCTTGATTCATTCAGCAAATTATACTCAGAAATAGTTTTTAAAAATTAATCTGTTATAAAAATATTAGTGGACCAAAGTTATTTTTCAGCAATGGAAGATTTTAAGCATTTATTACAATTAATTCAAAATAGGTGCTATTTGGTAATTGTGTGAACAATTTTTTTTTTAATTCACAGTTTTGATATTTTTCAACAAATAGGCTCCATTTTTTGTTACGGAATCAACTAAAAATTTCTTTATTGAGAAAATTTTCATTTTCATACTAAAATTCCGGGTGAGACTTTTTTCAACAATCGAGCTGAATATTTTTACGAAATAAACTAACAATGTCTTTCAGATGACTTTTCGCTGTGGTACTGTCCTAAACTGTTCTTTTTCATAAAAACTTGTTCAAACAATTGCATATTTGAACAAATCCTAATAAAACTTAATCATTGCCAATCTCGACAAATAACTTTTGTACATCAATTTTTTCTTTTGAAAAGTTAAAAACAGATGTAATCTTTGTTGCTGAGTAAAAATATATAAAATTTCATATAAAAAAAGATGGAATGATCTAGAGGGATATAACTTTTTTAAATTGAAGATAAATCCTTAGCAAATATAGAAAATGTATAAAGAAAGTGTTTAAAAAAATGTTTTAACCTTGAAAATATAGGTCGAAGCCAGCAATTTTTCGAAAAATTTAGTTTTTCTAATACTGTGGACATATAAATATTATACTTTATGTCGAAATAAAACGATTTTAACAAAGAATTGCTGCAGTTTTTTTATTTTTACAATTGTGAACAGCCATATTGGATTCACTGTTTTTAGTTCTTATATTTTGACTTCGGATTTAAAATCAGCTACCCGAAAAACACCCGTGTGTTAATTTTTGGTCAACTCAGTTTTTTTACGATTTTGATCTACCATATTGGATAAGCTTTTACCAAATTTGAAATTTTTATTTCAGATTTGAAATCAGCAACTCCAAGGACCTTCAAATAGTCCTGATAATGAAATTCTCTTTGATAGAAATAATGCATTCCTTCAAAGATTGAAGTAGTATATTCAATCGGCTTTTTCTCAGAATCCTTAAGTTCCACGTTGATTGACAGGCCTGATTTGGAATCAAACTGCACAAATCTGTTCAAAAACGTATTAGAGAAATTATCTTCATTAAAAAAAATTGACCCTCTAGGTCATTCCCATACAAAGTTCACAAATTTTGAGACAAAATTCACCAAAACCGTCTATAGTACTTTAAAAAAATGTAATCTTCTGTTTCTTGTTCCAGAGTTGAGTTCACAATTCGAGAGATATCCTCATGGCAACTTGTTTCCTGGTTTCACTTCTGGTTCTTCCTCAAGCAGGGTGCATTCTCCTGACAGGGAGCATTCTCAGGCCTTGTATTCTACTCACGGCATGGCAAATCCTCCTGCTTTTGGCATGGAGCAACTAACGGCTCATGACATGGGGCATCTTTCTGCTCATGACATGGAGCTTCTTTCTGCTTATGGCATGGGAAATCCTCCTGCTTTTGGCATGGAGCATCTTCCTGCTCATGACATGGGGCATTTTCCCGCTCATGGCATGGAGCATCTTTCTGCTCATGACATGGAGCCTCTTTCTGCTTATGGCATGGTAAATCCTCCTGCTTTTGGCATGGAGCAACTTCCGTCTCATGGCATGGGGCATCTTCCTGCTTATGGCGTGGGGCATCTTCCTGCCCATGACATGGGGCAACTTCCAGCTCATCACATGGGGCATCTTCCTGCTCATGACATGGAGCATCTTTCTGCATATGGAATGGTAAATTCTCCTGCTTTTGGCATGGAGCAACTTCCGGCTCATGCCACGGGGCATCTTTCTGCTCATGACATGGGGCAAATTCCGGCTCATGACTTGGGGCATCTTCCTGCTCATGACATGGGGCAAATTCCCGCTCATGACTTGGGGCATCTTCCTGCTCATGACATGGATCATCTTTCTGCTCATGACATGTATCATCTTTCTGCTTCTGGCATGCCAAATCCTGCTTTTGGCATGGAGCACTATCCTGCTCATGACATGGAGCATCTTTCTGCTTATGGCATGGCAAATCCTCCTGCTTTTGACATGCAGCATCTTCCTGCTCATGACATGGGACAACTTCCGGCTCATGAAATGGGGCATCTTCCTGCTCATGACATGGAGAATCTTTCTGCTTATGGCAGGGCAAATCCTCATGCTTTTGGCATGGAGCAACTTCCGGCTCATGGCATGGGGCATCTTCCTGCTTATGGCGTGGGTCATCTTTCTGCTAATGGCATGGGGCATCTTCCAGCTCATGACATGGATCCTCTTCCTGCAATGTATCCTGCTCAAGGCATGGAGCATCCTCCTGACATGCATTTTGCTCCTGGCATGTCTTCTGATCATGCCATGTATTCTGCTGATGCCGAGCAATCTCTTCAAGTCACGCCCATTTCTGCTCCTGTTACGTCTTCTTCTGACAAGCTCCCTTATAAAAAACTACTTAATATTAAAATTGAAGAACTTGACCAATGGCGATTTTTCCCCAAAGGCAATAAGAACCGGGAACTTGAAATGAAAGTATTTACCTTTCTTGACAATTCAGGAGTTTATTTGAAAAATAAAAAATCTGTCCTCGAAAAAGACCCTGTATTCGGGGAAAAAGTTGTATTTTCAGAAGTTATTAACGGTAACGCCTTAGCAATAGTGGTAAAAATTAAAAGTAATCATACGATTTTGCGTGGACTATATAAACCTTCGAAGAAACCAGGTGGAGTTCGTGCCCTAATAAACACAATCTCTTACCGTGTTAGGGCAACGTATTCAGATGAAGATAAAGACGTTCCATTAGGAACTAATCAGGCAATCAAAACTCTGTTTACAATGAAGCTCGCAATTCATGTTCATGCTGAGCAGCCTCTACATGTCAGCTCCATTTCTCCTAGCAGGGCCCCTTATCCTGTAGTACTTCAAATTAAAATTGAAGATCTTCACAAATGGCGATTTTTTCCCTACCATAATCAAAACCGTGAATTTGAAATGAAATTACATGAATTTCATTCCGGTACAGAAATTTATTTGAGAAATGAAGATAATCATATGGAGTACGAGCCTAACGGAGTACTAATTGTGTTTGTAGAAGTTAGTACTGGTAACGTTTTCGCAATAGTAGAAAAACAAAGAACTTCTCATACGGTTTTACGTGGACTATTTATACCTCCTGGTACAGGCGGAGTTCGAGCACTGATAAACACAGTAGACGGTTTTGTTAGGAAAATGGAGCGAGAGGAGGAAAATGAAACTCCATGTGGAAAAAGTATTCGAGAACATTTTATAATTGAGCCTGCGGGTGCTCGACATCTGCCCGCAAGTAATTCCGGTTAATCAATTTGATCCGGAAACTGAATAGAAATTATATGCAACGCTTTTATGAAGATTACGGATTTTTTATTTGATCCGAAAATTGCGCATTAGAATTATCTGATTCTGAAGATCAATTGTTTGTCATGAATTTTCATGAGTAGAACCTGCAGTGTGTCAGTTTTTATGCTATGTCGAAGTAATGACGGACTAGATACATATTGAAACTTCACAACGGAGCTTTCTAACCAAATGTTCTGCATCGTCTTTAACGAAAAATCAGTAATTTCCCACCAATACTTCGACGGCTGAAATCCACAGAAACACTTTTAGAAGAAAGATTTTAATTTCCAGATCTGAATATTTGTTTCCTATTAATTCGAAATTAATTTGAAAAGTTGCTTAAAAATTTCCTGATTTAGTTAACAATTGTATTATTTTGTTGAAACATGAACATGAACATGGTAATTTTTTGTATCGAAATTTCAAC
>CAKNWV010085047.1:0-24627 GCA_932074545.1 Andricus pictus | reverse complement strand
CACACGCAAGATCATGTATGTGCCTAAAAGCTTGCATATCAATTCCTCAATTCCGCGATTATGCCTTTCACGCCATCAAGGCGGACGCTGACTTCCGAATCTCCAGTGTCTTTATAACCGAATTTTTCTAAGTACAGCTTATATCGTAGCCAATGGAAGAGATCCCCTCCTAAACACGGTCAGGAACCAAGAGATGATTGGCGAAGCAACGTTCCTTTACGAAGCCGCGGAGCAAGCGGCCGAGACCCTTGGCTTGAATTTTCACATTAAAAGTGAGGAAAGTGCATTACTCCATCCAGATGCTTCACTTCTGAAAGCCGGAGTGAAGAAAGCAAAAGTTCAAAAATTCCATCAAGAGCTGCTCGACAAGAAAATATACGGAAACCCCACTCTGTCGTCGGGTTATGCCCCATTTGATGCATATGATTGTTTAAGTGGTTGTGCCTAATTAGGATCTGTACCACTGTCCTTATATCATTCTTGGGTAAACCCAGGATTTCCCTCACTCTGTCCATTCTATGAGTATAACCCAGGATGAATTTCGCCTGACGGCAACTCTGGATTTGCTCCCAGTATTATTGGTGTTTTCTTCGGATCCAGCTTTTAATGGCCAAACCGATACAGCAAGACGCCATTCCCAGTACCGGTTCTGGTCCTATGTATTCACTGCAGTGCCACGTTTTGCCAACTTGTCTGCCTTTTCGTTGCCCTTGATCCCTGTGGGACCAGGGACCCATATGAGAGCCAAATTGTTTCTTTTTGCAAGTTGGTTGCAAACTAGTTCTGATGTTATTTCTGGTTTCCCTGCTGCAGTTAATGTCGCTTGGCTGTCGGAAGAGATCGTAATCTGTCAGTCAGCAGCGTTTCGTTCTATTAGTGTTTCACCACAGAGAAGGACAGCCAGGACCTCTGGCTGAAAGACAGTAGCATTTCGACCAACTGGTATCCCTATCCCTTTCCCTCTCTTTCTGTTATAAATTCCTCCTCCTGACCCTTGCTCATCCCTGGAGCCATGTGTATACCAGATTTCCCCTTGGAGGAGCGGCTTACCATTTGCTTTCCACAGATCCCTGCTTGGGATACAGATGCGGAAAGCGTACATACATACATCTTTTGTTCCAACTTCTGCTCGAATTTTGTCACAACAGCATGAGGCGCAGTTTCTACCGAGCAGCCTGCCTGAAAAGCCTGCTGCCCTCTATTCACCGGGGAGGCCAATACCACATCATCCCTAATACATCTCTCGACCAGCCTCTCCAACGTCTTCAGGATAAAAGACGTTTGGCTGATTGGTCGGATATCGTTTGCAGCTGTTTAAGCCTCCTTCCTAGGTTTGATTATGAAGGCCACTCTGTCATCCTTCTATGCCGATGGCACCTGTTTAAGGGCTGTGCTTGCCCTAGATAATTTTGTCAGAGGAGGGACGACCAAATCCATGCCTTTTTGTAAAAGCGCTGGATAAATGCCATCCGCCACTGGTGGTTTAAAAGGACAGAAGGATCCTACGGTCCATGCCACCTTCTTGTAATCAGCGACCTTAGAGGCGAAATTCCAGTTGGCGCTCACCTCCTCTTGGCCCCAGCCTTCCACCTCTTGGCTCGGTTCGGATTCGTTGAAAACCCGGGAAGTGCACTTTTATCAGGTGATTTAGCGTTGCTTCTTCATCTTCGACAATCTCACTATTATCGACCCTCATGAACGCGAGGCGAGCTTCCGGATTTTTTCCACGATCTTATGCAGCTTCGCTGTTTCTGGAATCTTTTTCGATTCCTCACAGAAGTCCCTTCCTATCTTTTCGCTTATACTTTCTTATATTTTTGTTGTAGTCAGACTGGGCCGTCTTATAGATGTCCCAGTCCGAAGGCAATTTAGTTATATTTGCCCTATAGCACTACATTCTTGTCCTTTTACGGAGTCTCTCCAGGTGGGTATTCCAGTATACAGTATACAGTGCCGAATTAGAGCCTCCACCTCTCTAGGAGGCGAAGGTCGCCCGTCATCGCCAGGGAAATAAGCCGAGGCGATAATCACCTCTGGCCTTTCTCAGCTACTACCCCTCAGTCTCGCATTAATAACGGTGATATCTCTACAGGAGAATTTAGGAACCAAGATCGCATCGATACCTTGATGGCTATGCATGCCCCTTATAAGAGCGCAGACTCGCAGCCTCCCACTAAAACACTCTCACGAGTAGTGGGAGTCAGAGGATGGGGCGCGGTCCATAAAAAGGGTCACACGGCCCTGAAGCACGAGTTGGGGTGTTGCGTGGAAAACGCGACAGGTCTTGGAAAGTACCACAAGGAAAGGCAAAGAATTTGATTCTTTGTATTTTCTCGTGCTTATCCCTGAGAATTAGGGATAGTTTGAGCTCTTAGGCCAGAAAACCTAAGTTCCCAAATATTTCTCCTCAAAGGAAAGACTCTCTAAGGTCATAAGCAAGTAAACTTCCCTCTCCTATCTATAAGAGACTCATATTTCTGAGTAGCTTTTTTGTGCGTGCAATAAAAAATGTCTAGCTTTCTCACGGGACATTTTTATGCGCCTAGAGCGACCTTCCAAAGCATTTTCCCTTTTATTTTATTTTGAAACGGAGAAAAATCCTAATAGAATTTTATTTTATTTTTATTTGACCATTGTCTATAAATAAAATAAGTGCAGCCTTCTCACACGCAATTTCTACAGACTAAGTAAAGATCAAAGCACGGTCGACTGTGTAAACTGATCGACGAAGTTATATCTTGAAATTTATGACTTGTTAGTAAAAATCTTAGTTGCTTATGGTCAGGCTAGTGTCCACTCCTTAGTCCTGGTTATGAAAGCAGTTAAATTTGAATCGCAAGCCTCGAGAAGGCCTCACAATATCTAAAAGAATATTGAGACCCTCAATAAAGATTTACTGACAGGAGATCTCTCAATAACTGAAAAATCCAGATTTTACAGGCGTTGTCCTTTATTTTTGAAATACCTTTACTTGTATCTGTTGACCGCAGGTAGGAGCGCACCTGTAGTCGAGACCGTACATGAACTTCAAGAAATTCACGGAATTTATGGAATTGAAGGAATTCATGGAACTCAAGGAATTCACAGAATTCACGGAATTTCAAGAATTCGCGAAATTATGCAATAATTATTTTTGAAGTTATTAACAATTAAATTATTTAGATAATCATCTGTATCTTGTTTTAAGATTCCAAAGATATAAAAACTCATTTTTAGTTATTTTGCAGTTAACGGTTGGTTTTCTAAATCACAGCATAATAATTTCTCAAATTAAAAAAAATTTATAAAAATTAATGAGATTTATGAAATTTGTGAAATTGGTATGAATGTGCAATTGTAAAGGACATTTGTTTAATTCAAAATTTTTATATAATTTTTGTCGGAGACTTTGCATAACTTTAAAAACCGTTCTACTGGGCGTATGAATCGTGCTCGGAATTTGTGTGCCTGCCTTCCTATGACTTGTTAAGGTTTGTTGGCCCTCCAGCTATTGAACTTTCAGCAGGGCTGCTGTTAAAATACAGTGCATGTCCAAAATTTCTCGTAGACGTTTCTTCCGCCTAGATTTAAAAGCCATTCAAAAACAATTTGTAAAATAATACTGCTACCATCGAGGCCAATCTTCAAAACCAGAACACCCAACTGAAGTACTGCCATGATCCAAATAAAGTGGCAAATATTTTATTTTTTGTCGCAGCTGTTTGAAACTTGGTGCCAGAGGAGTTTTTGGAAGCACTGATTTTGAATTTTCTGTCAAAAGTTACAAATTCAAATTATGGATCTAATTTAATGGCAAAAATGTTTAAGTTTGCACAAATTTGTCTGAAACTTGCACGAAGGAAAAGGATCCGTATTATTTACAAAACGACCAGTACAAATTTGGACAAAATGACTTTTCAGTAGATTTCTAACCTTCTTTTACAATCTTCCAGAATGTCATTTTGTCCCTATTTGTACATATCGTGTTGTAAGTTATGCGAATCATTTTTCTGCGTGTGGTACGAGAGGGGTTTTGGAATCACCGATTAAACATTTTGGGCTCTTCTCAACAAAATTCTATAATAAAAATCCCTATGTTATATCTTGCAGCTGACTACGATGCTTCAACTTCTAGGAGTCAAGCTTCAAGTTCCCGAACTCGTCGTAAGTATATTATAATTATCTAAAATAAGACAAATTCGTTGGGATCCAAGAAAAAATCTAAATTTTATTTCTTAACCGCGAATCAATTGTTCTCGCTGAACGGTGTGGCGCCCTAAAGACCTGAGAAAGAAGCTTTGAATTTTAAATTAAAAAGTACATATTCTTATAAAAAAATTAATTGCACATCTTTTTTCTCTGGACAAAAATGCTATAGCTTTCGCTGTTTTCAAAATAATTCCATAAACCCCGTGAAAAAAGAAATGTCTGTAGATTGTAGAAATCTATGAATACTTATGAAATTTGTTGAAATTTATGATCTGAAAAAATGTATGGAAATCTATGGTTATTTATGAGAATTTACGGAAATTCACGGAAATTTACGGAAATTTGCGGAAATGTGTGGTAATTCACCGACAATTCTTAATAACAGCTCTATTGGACGCATATACACCAGCTTAGGCTAAAATTTCTAAAATTTGTAGAAATTTATATATAAAATTTGCGAAATTTCTTAAATTTAAAATTCTCATTGTAAATTGCCGGTAACTTTTGATAACTTAAATCATTATTTGCAGGAAATATTAATTATTCTGGACAGTATGGTCTTTCTATGACTTCTTGAAGTTGGTTGGCCCTCCGACAATGAAATTTTCAGCAGGGCTGTTTTTAAAAATATGGACAAATTGCACAGTGCATGTCCTACTAGGGTGGTCCAAAAAGCGCTTTTCATCCTAGAGGGCAAGACCTCCGCGCAAAAGTTTCCATTTCCGGAGAAAGAAAATCCGAAATTTTTTTTTCTTCCGAAATTCGAATATTAACACGTGCCACCGGGCACTTCAAAATCCCATTTAATTAACATGGGGAAATTTTGGATTTTCGAAAAATTGAACTCATACTTCAGGGTTTGATCGAAACGTGCCAAGTTTTTTAGAGATTCAAGAGGAGTACCTATGAAATAAAACCATAATAATAACCCATGTCTCGTCAAACAATTTTTAATTGTTTAAACAAATGTAACTTATTTAAACAATTATGTATTGTTTATTTTCAACATATCTTTCAATGTTTAATAAATTTCTATTTGTTTAAACAATTTTTATTTGCTTAAGCAGTTTTTTTCCAGAACTTTAAAAAAAGGGAATGAAATAAAATACATATAATTATTTTTCTGACTGTATAGTGTATAGAAAGAATATATTAACTATTTTTTAATTCTTTAAACAAATATAATATGTTTAAACAATTATTTTTCCAAAAATATTTTTTAAATCGTACGTTCTGAATTAAACACAATATTGAATGATATCGAGGAGTTGCAAATTCTGTTTAAAAAGTCGTATCATTGTTTAAACAATATTTATTCGTTCAAAAATATGAAGAACGCAATACAAAATATACTTTTACAATTTATATGCGCCAAAAAAGATATATATATATATATATAAGAAAAATAATTATATGTATTTTATTTCATTTCATTTTTTCATGTTTTCGAAAAAAACTGCTTAAGCAAATCAAAATTGCTTAAACAAATAGAAATTTATTAAACATTGAAAGATATGTATCAAAATTATATAATTATTCAACGAAAAGTAGCATAGGATACCAACATGAGAAAAAACTGGACATCGCTGGGTCAATTTTTAGAAATGTCGAGAATAAACAATAAGTAATTGTTTAAATAATTACATAATATTTTTTAAAAAAATGTACTTATCCAAATAATGACAAACTATTACATTTCAATCAGAACATACGATTATTTTACACATTTTTTGGGAATAAATAATTGTTTAAATAAGTTACGTTTTTTTAAACAATTAAAAGTTGTTTAAACAAACATGGGAAATATTTAAATTGTTCATTAGTAATTATTTTTATGAAAAAGACGATGGAAATTGCTAAAATGTAACAATGATACGTAAAAATGTAATTTTTTGATTTTTGGGTCATATTTGGGGCGCTGGGGGGGGGGTGGTAATTGTGGGTTAAAAGTGAAAGTTATTATTATGGTTTTATTTCATAGGTACTCCTCTTCAATCTCTAAAAAAACTTGGCACGTTTCGATCAAACCCTGAAGTTTGAGTTCAATTTTTAGAAAATCCAAAATTTCCCCATGTTAATTAAATAGGATTTTGAAGTGCCCGGTGGCACGTGTGTGGGATTTATAATAAAGATTTCTAGATTAGTGTAAAAAACTGTTTATTCAAACAACGTGAAAAATTATAGAAAAATAAAATGGGAATCAGAAGAAATGAGTGACCACGTCTTAATCGTCATAGTTTCGTCGTAACACTGACTTCCAGCACGATCATGATTCACGAAAAGCCAGGATGTTTATACTTTATCGGAGGTCTAGTGGTCAACAAGGCGTTATGAATTCTTGCACATATACTCTCTTAATTTACTGTACGTTATAGTCTCTAACTTAAACTCGCGCTTAAACTAAACTAGAATAATTTGGATACCACACGTGTTAATATTCAAATTTCGAAAAAAAAATTACGAATTTTCTTTCTCCGGAAATGGAAACTTTTTCGTGGTGGAGGGGGGGGGGTCGGGGGGCTTGCCCTCTTGGGTGAAACAAAATTTTGCAATGCATTTTTGGACCACCCTAGTCCTACATTTCTGATAGGCGCATTTCTTTGTATTTGTAATGTGGTCGGTGGGGGAGGGCGTGAATTCCTGCCCCTGGTGCTCAAACCATGAAGCCTTAACTATTTTTCTTATAACTCACATATTAAAAATAATTTTATCTTTATTTTGATCAAAACGAAGTTATTGTGAGAGATTCTTAAACGTTATGTTATAAAAATGTAGGTAGTGTTATTTTCATTGAAAACATGTGTTTATAAGTTTTAAACATTCGGATGCTTTAGATGAAAATCCATTTTTTATTACAACGCCATCATAAGCGCGATTTTAGGTTCCGTAAACGATATCTAAAATATTACTACTTAGCCGAGCCCGTAAAATTTGTACTTGGGGTACAGCGTACCGTAACGTAACTAAGACTGAGATCTGATTGGCTGCTGGACATTTGTATATGTGCGTTGTGGTACGATAAGTGCAGTAAACCCAACTTTGGCATGTAGACACACCTAAGTGGCAGTTTTCCTAGTGTAAAAAATTGCGGTACTCGTCCTTCGTTCTCGGGATTGAATAAAATTGAATGAAATTGAATGGAATTGTATGCAATTGAGTGGAATTAAATGGAATTGAATGAAACAGAATGTAATGGAATTGAATGGAAATGAATGGAATGGAATTTAATTGAATGGAATTGAATGTACTTGAATGGAATGTAATTAATTAAATGGAATTGAATGGACTTGAATAGAATTGAATTGAATTAAAGTAAATGGAATTGAATTGAATTAAATTGAATGGAATTTTTTACGAGCCCCCTTGGAATAAAAACAATTATTCGAATTTTAGCTTTATTTACTTACTACGACTTAAAAATAAATATGAATTGGTTATTTGCAAAAATGAACTTGAATTATGTCTGAAGGAGAACTATAAATTTTGGAAAGGTAATTTGCAGCCACTGCGCTTGGTAACAATTCGCGAGGATGAAAATTACTAGTCATCAAATTCCGAAGTCATCAGTTTTCTGTCCCCGCGGTCATGCCGTGCACCTCACATGAGAATCCCTTAGTCAACCAAAATACCCCACTTTTTGGTGAAATACGTACTGACGAGCAACGATGAGTATCACCAATTAATCGCAGTCCTTCATTCTTCTTTGCCTCGACAAGAAGTTTGAAAGGAAAAGCAATTCGCTGCTTTTCTCTTGCCCGTCCGTGGTTCGCCCCCGTGTTTCGAGTGTTTCTTCTCTTCGTGTCCGACGGTTTTATGTTATCGTAACGATGACAGAACGCAACTAAATACGATACGGACGTAGACATAAAAGTGAATCTTTGTCGACAAGTAACAAAGAATTTATTTCTCTAATAAAATTAAAATACAGTAGATGGAAACGGTTTAGGAGTAAAATAAAATTTTAAGTGGCGCTTGATTAAAATTCAGTAGACGGAAACGGTTGACGGAAGGGCAAACGGACGAAGGTGCGGCGAGTGGAACGTTCGAACTTACGGCCGGTGAAGGCAGAAAAGGGTGAACTACGTGTAACTGGTATGTACTAGTTTTTCCTTCCCTTTCGTTTAGAGTCTCTCTTTACTAAGAATTTATGAGCCTGCCCTGTTTCTAATGCAAAGAAATAGAGGTGGTAGTGATAGGGAAACAGTGAAAAGAGTTAAAGAAAAAAACGTGTGTCAAAGTGTTAAAAATAAATCTATAAGGGGTATAGTTTTTATGTGGTCTCATAAACTGTTTTTCGTTTTTGTAAAACCTATTCCCAACGATTGGTGAGTGAACAGCAAGTGTGGCATCTTCAGTTATAAGAGAGTGAAGCAACGATCTCGCAAATTAAAAACAATTCTTCAAATAAAATAAGAATTGTCATTTTGGACCTCCGGGCTACTTGAAAGAAAATAAGAATGATTTCAATTAACGCTTATTTTTTATTAAGTCAGTCGTAACAGAATTGAATTAAATTGAATAGAATCAAATTAAATTGAATAGAATGGAATGGAATAGAATTGAATGGAATTGAACGGAATTGAATTGAAGTGCACGGAATTGAATTAAATGGAATTTCATGGAATTGAATCGGATGGAATTGAATCGAATGGAAATCATCTGAATGGAATTGATTTGAATTACATGGAATGGTATTCAATGGAATTAAATGAAATTGAATGAAATTGAATTGAATGGAATGGTGTTGGATTGAATTTGATTGGTTTGGATTGGATTCCCTCTTGGGTTTTTACATTAGGACTCCATGCAAGCACGATGACTGGTGTGATAAAAACTAGCATGTGCCACTCGGCCCATAAGTGGCACTTTGCCTCGTGTGAATTGCAGTACTCGTTTTCTATCTCGGCTAAATTGTGACTTTGTTTTACCTTTTTCAATTGACTGGTTCATTCTGAAAACGTGTGAGAAAAAACCTTATATTTTCAACTATGTCAATGAATAACAAGAACTCAAAATAAAATAATATTCTAAAAATACATAATTCAGGCTGTCTATATTATTAAAATATGTTTATTTCATCGAAATTTGGTACCTCGATTAATATCAACTGACTTTCAGATAGAATTCGGCCTATCTTTGGTTTTGACAAATAACAAATCTTTGGGGTTCGTTGGAAAAAATTCTGGAATAACAATCCCTATATTATATTTCGCAGGGGTAGGCACACCACGATTTCGTCATTCGGAGAGGATGTCACAGCACCATATGCAAGGACTAAGAAGCCTCTTTCCTCAAAATGATGGTATATATTAATTTTTTGTACTGAAAAATGTTGTATAAATTGTTCTTGCTGAATGGCGTTTGCCATTTTTGGCGTTGGCTAATGATTGCCAGTCATTTAAATAATTTTTGTAAACAAATGCACGCCTTACTGTCATATTTTGTATAGTGGCCTGATGTATGACAGCAAGGATTATTTTTCCGAAAATGGACAAAAATTTAGTGTCAGCTCAATTCTGGATGAATAATGACAAATTTTTATTAAAGGTTGGAACAACTTCTAGTAGAAGTTCACACTGTGCGAACTTGGTTTTATTTACACCGAAATTTTTGGTTCAAGCATGATAGCATATAGTCTTTTGCAAGATATTTCGAATTAATTCTGCAACAAAATCAAGCCTATTAATGAAAAAAATGGTCGAAATATACATATATTTATCAAAAAATAATAAACAAATTTTAACCATCATGCAAATTATGACAGCATTCACGCTTTGGCAAGACATTTCAAGTTGATTCCGCAAAAAAAAAATCAATCCTATCCATGAGGAAAATGTACAATATTTAAGAAAAAACCGCAACTTTATAGCATTATTCAAAGGCAATATTATTGAAAATAATACTAAATTGTTTCACGGAGTATTGTTGTTAAATTTAATATCATCTCACTCTTGTTAGAAAGTTGTGAATAAGTTGAAAAACTCGGAAAAGCCCCGACTCTCGAACTCTATTCTTAGTTAAAATATTGTTGAAAACAATAACAAATTGCTTAAATAATGTATATAAACACCTAGTCAGCAATATAATGTAATATTTTGAACCATTTTTATTCAAAAAATCGCAAAGCAATCATAGTTACCGCCAGAAGAACGCAAAACCCAATTTGTTACTTATAAGGTTTTTTCGGGACCCTTCAAAACAGACTCATAGGGGTGATATTCTAAAACTGAGTTTTGATTCGTACTTCACAGCTAATTGTGAATAAATGTTGTATTTAAACTCGATCGATAAAATATTAACGATTCTGAATAAAATTTACAAAAGTGTGTTTTTTTTCTTATGGGAAATCCGTATTAAACTTCATTATTTGACATGGAATTGCTCATTTCACAAATTGCTGAGGGATTGTAAGCAATGTCAGATCTAATTCACGTGGTAAATAATATTATTTCAGTGACAATTTAGTTAAATATCAACTTACAGTTAACTTAAATTTTGTTTAAAATTGGTATATAATTAAACTCAAAGCTGTCATACAAGTTCAGGGTCTGGATCGAGAAACTCGTCCAGCGCTTGAGATTGGATAAAAGTATTGTCCAAACGTTTGGGTGAACGGAAATTTTAAAAGTCAAAAAATACGTTTTTGAAAAATATAGGCTTGTAGATAATGACGAGACGGAACTATTTTCTATTTTTTGATCGGATAATTATTTTTAATAATAAGCCTAATAAATTAAAAAAAAGATGTCCCCAAATTCAGTTTGTTTTTAAGAAATAAATCGTCGTAAATTGGGCAAATATTATTGAAGCTGTTTCAAATTTGATATAGGAACGAAATGAAAAAGGTGAAAATCGCCTATTGCTTATTAATATTTAATTGCAAATTGAGACAGATCGGTAATCCCGTTTTTTCAGTTTCGCCGACAAAAAGTATCGTGGGAACTTTAGAGTTCACACAACTTCCAGTGAGACATTTTTTCCTTACTATTAAAGGAAGATTAGTGGACATTTTTAGATCGATTCATTGAAAATTGGCGGAAATATGCATTATACAATAAAGCATCAGGCGCCGCCAACGATAGCTCCGTGAGTACTGAACATCATCAGGCAGCGGGCTAGCCGTTTGGCTTTCAGGAACTCAATATTTTCAATGATTTTTTAATGTTTATCTGCTTAAATGACCCCTTCACCTCCCCAGGAAATATCGAAATTGCAAACTATGTTTTGCATCTATAATTATTTCAGTTATGTTCATATTAGGAAACAACATTTTAAGTGGCTTTCGTACGTGAATATTTTGGTTCTTTCTGCATAACAAACTGCTTGTTTGTAAACAAAGCAGACCAAATGCCTATCACATAGGGAAGAATAAAAATTTAACTAGTTCCAATTTTCTTGGACAAGAGCGCACATCTCTACAAACTTTCAGAAATTATAGACAGAAACATTTCGCTCAATATTTTATTTCTAATTTTTAAATTTAATATGTGAAAATAGTTTTCAATTCAATTCAGTTTTCAAATAGAAAAAATGTTTAAGGAAAAGTTTTTACAAAGTGGTAGAAAAAGGACGAGCAACGAAAAAAATTCGAAAGCAAACGAAAAGAAATGAGCCAAAAATGAAGTAAGTTATTATGAAACTTTATTTATAATTGAATAAAAATTGATTAGACCGAATATATTTCAAATCAGGCATTTACTGCGATACACGTGGATTGTACCTAAATTAAAATTATCAAAGCTTTTGCCGAAAAATAATATTTTTTAAATTACATGTATGTAGAGAAAGTTTAACTATTGTTATTCATTAAATTATATTCGTCCTAGGGACCGGTTCACTTGAGTTTATGTGATATATTTGTTTTAGAAATAATAATAATAATAATATGCTTAACTAAGCAACCGCATAAATCATAGTTTGTCATTTCGATATTTCGATATTGAGTTCCTGAAAGCCAAACGGTTAAACCGCTGCCTGATGATGCTCCATATTTCCGCCAATTTTCAATGAATCGATCTAAAAATGTCCACTAATCTTCCCTTAATAGTAAGGAACAAATTTCTCACTGGCAGTTGTGTGAACTCTAAAGTTCCCTCGATACTTTTTGTCGGCGAAACTGAAAAAACGGGATTACCGATCCGTTCAAAAAATAGAAAATAGAAAAAAGTTCCGTCTCGTCATCATCTACAAGCTTATATTTTTCAAAAATTAATTTTTTAACTTTTAAAATTTCCGTCCACCCAGACGTTTGCACAATACTTTTATCCGATCTCAAGCGCTGGGCGATTTTCTCGATCCAGACCCTCAATTTACCCTCGCCAAAGGACTTTTCCAGAAATTCTTCTCGCCCACTTTGACGAGACGTAGTACATGTATAAATTTGGACCACCCTATTGTTGCAGTGATACAAGACCTTTCTTTGTAAATCTGAGCATCTTAAAAAAATGGCACCTCTGACAATTTAATAAAAAATCAACATTAATGTTAAATAAAAAATGTTTAAAATAGTTTTTAAATAATCACCTCTCGCGAACATCTTAAAAATTGAATAAGCTTTTATTTTTAAAGAAATGTTAAAATCTGTAAGTAAGCCATGTTGTGATATGTAGCGATTATACGTGTGTTGAATTCGGTAAGTGCTAGCTAATTTATCATGCCCTTCCTTAACTGCATCATTATATTCGAAATAAATATTATATACCTAATTTATATTGTGCCAAGCATTATATATGTCGTAGGCATTTAGAGTATTCAGGCATTCAGCCGACTGTTGGCGTTATGAAGAATTAAAGGAAGCCAACCATAAAATCTTAAAACACATTAAATGGCTATTTAACATTTTTTTTCATTTTCATGTTCATCTAATTAATGAAATAAATTTTTAACAAATAATAAGAATAATACTTTTATGACATATATTACAAGAAAACTTTTAATTCAAGTTAATGTTTTCACAAGTTTCGAATGTAAATATTTTTTTATTTTTTTATTTACCTTATTACAATTATAGTAATGATATTATTTATGACAAATGCTAAAGAAAAACTTAATGAATTACATAATCATTTAATTGAAAAACCTTCATATTAATTAAATGATGAATTTATCATTTATGTTAATAATAATTATGAGTTTAATACTTATTTTTGCATAATTATATTCACTCATATTTGTTTTGATCATCATTATTCACTAGATATTCAATAATTCATGTATTATTATTGTTTATTATCACGTGTTTTGATTTAGCAGTGAAATTTATTTTCATTCAATATAACGTAGACGTTATTCATACTAATCAAATTTTATTTTATTAGTTTATACGTAGTCATTTTTGTTTGAAATTTTTATTTATATAAACATAACAAGAGATTATCTACTTTAAATAAAAGGACAATCATTTATTTTGGATAAAGTTCCGAAAAGCGCTTACCTCCGATTAATTTTAAACTCCGTATACCTACGAATTTTGACGCGCTGATCACGAATATGATAGTGAAAATACCCGCAAATTCGATTTTCAAGGTCAAAACACCTAACAACTATAAAAATTTCATGTTTTTCCGTTTATTTCAGTAAATATAAAAAATTACGAAAAAGTTCTAAACAAAAGTTGTAGATCTTTTTAAAATACATATTTTATGTTAAATATATTTTTACCCTACGACTGATGGTTTTCGAGAAAATTGACGATAAATATGAAAAATCACAGAAATACTACAAAATGTTCAGCGGTGCGACTTAAATTGTATGAAAAATTCCTGGACAGCTGGGTGGACATTAAACACAGTCGAACTTCGATAACTCGAACCACCATGGGAAGCCCAAAAAACTTCGAGTTATCGAATATTCGTGTTATCGGATTTAGACGAAAATACCTCTAGAACATACACTAACACAAGTGCGAATTGCCAAAGCTGAAAATACGGCACAATATTGGCCCACTCATGGCAGCCATCAGTCGGCTATTGTTATTGGGCCAATCTCTGTGTTTGAATCGGCCAAGTTCTGGGCCAACGACGGCGGCCTTTGTCGGCTTTTCAAATTTACCTACCTTCATCCGCAGCTTGGCCCGGTATCGGCACTATACTAAGCCGGTTATCACATATATTAAGGCATCCCGTTTGAAAGTAGAAAAGCCAGAGTCCTGCCTATCGACGACATATTACTGGGGCAAGTGTCAGTTTTACTACGGCAAATCATTCTGAATCTTAGAAAGCCAGAGTTCGGCACAGCATCGGCTCAATGCCGTGCCGAATATCTTATCTTTTCCGGCAAATCATCTTTCAGAATAAAAGCCAGATTCTGGCCCAGCAATGGCTCATTACTAGTTCTAAATTTTTCTTTACACCGGCAAGGCATTTTTCAAGTGGAGATGCTAGAGTTCGGCCCGGCGACGCCATATTACTGGGCCATGTGTCACTTTTACTACGGGGAATCATTCTGAATCTTAGAAAACCAGAGTTTGGCACAGCATCGTCTCATTTTCGTGCCGAATATCTTATCTTCTCCGGCAAATCATATTTTCAGAAGAAAATTCAGATTCTGGCCCAGCAATGGCCCATTACTTGTTCTACATTTTTCTTTACTCCGGCAAAGCATATTTTAAATGGAGAGGTCAGAGTCCGACCCATCGACGACATAATTCCCAAGTGCGAATTGCTGGAACTGAACACACGGCCCAGGCTTGGTCCAATTTTGGCAGCCAAAGATCGGCTAATGTTAGTGGGCCAATATCGGCATTTTAATCAGCCCAGTGCTGTGCCCGTACTGGCTGCCTACATTGGCTATTCAAATTTGTCGATCTACCGCCGTTGCTGGGCCTAGTGATGGCACATTACTGGACCAAGCATCACTTTTATCACGGCAATCCATATTTTAAGAGGAAGAGCCAGAGTTTGGCCCGGACTCGGCGCACTGCTGTTCCCAACTTCGTCTTTACTCTGGCAAAACATGTTTTAATACGAAAAGCCGAAGTCTGGCCCAGCAAAGGCGCATCACTGGGCCCAGTGTTACTTTTACAACAGGTGAAAATTTTTCCACACTCCGCCGGAGTTCACCACTGACGTAGTACTGGTCACCAGTACATTTTATGTCACTCTTAAACGTTGTAAAATGGTCTGAAACACCCAAAACCCAAACCTTACACGAAAATGTTCATAAAAAATTACATTTCCTGTCATTGTAGAAAGTTGTAAAGTAGTCTAAAACGAGAAAAAACGAAATATTACACGAAGAAAAATTGTAATCGGTATAAATTATTTATTTAAAAATTATGTTATTGATATATCTTTGAGCTGTATCTTATGAAGATGGCTTTTTCTTCGAGTTTCAACTTGTAGGTTTAGCGCAATGGTTAAGACTCTCGACTGCTAGGCGATAGATTTAGGTATAGATGTAGGTTCGATGCCCCGTAGCGTTAGAAATATTATTTGTAATATAATATTTAAAAATGTAATATATGTATTCACTCTACACCATAATGATATATAGTCGAATATAGATGCGTCCTAAAAACAATTCATTGTTTTTTTTTTAAATCAACTCCGGTGATGGCGGCCAGAGTCTGGGCCGGAATTGGCCGCCAATTGCATACCGAAGTTATCATTCCAACAATGACACAATATTGGCATCCGAGATCGGGCCAATATCAGTACCCATTGCTGAGCCGATAATGGCAGCCAGTAACGCATAAGTAATGGCGACCAGAGTCTGGGCCAGAATTGGCCGCCAACTGCATACCGGAGTTATCATTTCAGCAATGGCAAGATATTGGCAGCCGATCTTCGGCAATATTTTTGCCGATACTGGGCCAGTGCTGGGCCGTATCTAACTTCGCACTTGGAAAGTACAATATTAGAAAAGAGCAGAATGTAGGCAAAGGTCAAGACATATCAGAATTTCTAACTACTAAACGAGTGCATGTTTGACATTAATAAGATTATTCCTCATAAGAAAAATTTGTTGGCCCTGCAAAGGGCCGATTGTAAAAAATGTAATAATCAGGATCGAAAGTTACTTTGTGGATGCGGCCTTACTAGCTGGAGCTTTACTTGTTTCAATTACTTAAAAAATAGGGTTATTTTTTGCTGCTTTGGTCTGGTTTTGTTGTCACAGAAATTCCGAATGTTGCCAAGTTGGCTAAAATTTTCCTGTGGTACATCATCACGTTCTTGGATAAATTTCTGTAGGACGTCCAAACCTGTTCTAGCTTCTATTATTGTTGTAGGTGAAATGACATATTGCATGAACTCTAACAATCACATCATTGGTCCAAACTATTCCACTGTTCTACTTATCTACCCCCATGGTACTGCGCCCTCAGGCTTCATGAGGATCATATGACTCATGAACCCCTGCCCTTAATGAATTCTGTGAATTTCCAAATTTTTGACAGGACATCTGTAGATAGTGAAATTCTCAGAATACATAACCGGGCGGACGTTCATCAATCAGGTACAAATGTCCTTCCTAAAATATGTAAGTGCATACTGAAATTCGAGTTATCGAGTCTGAAAAGTCAAATGGGCAGGAAGATTTTGTTCGAGATATCAAGAAATTCGAATTATCGAAGTTCGAATTATCGAATACTTTTAACACGTATAAGATAGGACTTTTGGTCGGGAATGAGAAAAAAGTTCGAGTAATCAAAATTTCGAGTTATCGCAGTTCGAGTTATCGAAGTTTGACTGTATTAAAAATCACAGAAGTCACATATGACACGTTGGAAAGGGGGTCGTGTGTTACCTAAATTTTTTCTGTGGCCAGTTATAGGGGTGCCTTCGCGCCCCCCATTACACGTTGAAAAGGGGGTCGTGTGTGACCTGAGTTATTTCTGTGGTCAGTAACAGGGGTGTTTTCCTGCCTTCCATGAGATGACCTACGCAATTCTACACTTCGCACCGACATTTCCCTTCTTGTCTCTAAAACTGTCAGTCGTAGGGTAAAAATATATAAAAACTCAAAATATGTATTTTCAAAAGATCTACAACTTTTGTTTGAAACTTTTTAATAAATTTTTATTATTTACTGAAATAAACGGAGAAACATGAAATTTTTAAAGTTTTTTGGGATTTTGACCTTGAAAATCAAATTTGCGGGTATTTTCACTATCATATTCGAGATCAGCACGTCAAAATACATAGGTATACGGAGTTTCGAATTAATCGGAGATAAGCACTTTTCGGAACTCCATTCTTTATTTTTTAGTAAATTTCAATTACAGTTGTTTGCTAAGGTCAGTTACACAAGCCCCCCCCCCCCTCTTAATTTTCGGGTTTTTTATATCCCACTGAATTGCGCCGCAAATGCAGTGATATGCGCCACCAATAAAAAATTGTGCACTACAAAGCTGTAGGAGTTATAGCAGGTGTTACGTGGGGGGGGCGACACGCTAGCCCCCCCCCCCCATTTAAATAATCAAAGTTTAAACTACATAGACTTGAAGATCTCCAAATGCACTGATATGCTCCACCAAGGAAAAATTTGTCGCCACATTAATAACCGAGTTATCAGCGATCAAAATGGGGGGGGGGGCAGTGTGACGCTGGTGTTAAATCCTCGACAGTTATATGCAATATAAAATTAAGGGTATAGAGTTATTCGTCTTCCAATGCACTGATATGCGCCACAAAAATTGTTTGCAAACATTAAAAACTGTCCACGATACGAAGCTTTTAACACCTCACTAAGTGATGACCATGTGATAACCAAAAAAATAAAAAGTTTTGAATCCGCCGTGAGAAAGGGAGTGTCGTATAGGGTTTCAAATGCACTCATATGCGCCAAAAAAATTTTCCGAATAACTTGAAAATTGCCCAATATATGGAGGTCATAATATTTTTCAATGTGATAACCAGAAACCTGAAGAGTTTTTAATCCGCAGTCATGAAGGGACTGCCGTGTATTTGAAAAATGTCATGACATACGACATTCCCTTTATCACGGCGGATTCAAAACTTTGCATTTTTTTGGTTTTCACTTTGAACAATGTTATGACCTCCATATCTTGGGCAATTTTCGATATATTCAGAAAATTTTTATGGCGCATATGAGTGCATTTGAAGACGAATAACTCTATACCATTAATTTTATATTGCATATAACTGTCCATGAATTAACCCCTTGATTCACCCGCCCCCCCCCCCCCAAATACTAACTTTGTTAATTAACTAGTGCAAAATTTTTAAATGGTGGCGCATTTGAGGGCATTTGAAATTATGACAGATGGCTATGATGAATTTCAATAAATGTTATTATTTTAGAAAAATCGCGCCAGCCTCCCCCCCCCCATTTTGATCGCTGATAACTCGGTTATTAATGTGGTGCGAAATTTGTTATTGGTGGCGCATATCAGTGCATTTGCAGCGCAATTCAGTGGGCTATAAAAAACCCGAAAATTAAGAGTGGGGGTGCTGGTGTAACTGACCTTGGTTGCTAAATGTCTAAACTAACAATTTAATATGCTATTTCAAATTGTGACTTGTGCAAGGAAGATCGTAAATACGTCTATTTCACTTTTTAATATTCACTACATTCTACAAAAAATGTGTACAGCGTTAACCGAATTGAATCATAAAAATAAATTTTTTTGCTTGGAAACCTGCGTCAGTATGAACTCAAATTAAAAGACTCTTTAAATATATGACATACACTATATGCCTCCTCCCACCACCACCCATCTCAAAAGCAATCGCTCATAAATTCTCTTGTATACAGAACTGTCTTCATAACAGATAAAGATAACTTATGAAAGGAATTACAAAATGTTAAATAATTCCTAATATAAAACGAGTACACAAACAAACAAATTGAGAAAGCAATAAGAAAAGACACTGAAAAAAACAAGTCAACTCAACCCACTAAGGGAAGAGAGAGAGAAAAGGCCATAATGCTACCCTACATTCAAGGTATCACAGAACAAAGAGGAAGAATTCTTAAGAAATACAATATTCAAACCATATTTAAACCACCTACAAAATAGGACAACTTCTTAACAATCCCAAAGATAAAAATGCACCTCTCAGTGATCCGGGAGTATATAAAATCCCTTGTTCTTGTGGCAAAGTCTATATTGGAGAAACCGGGAGGGCGGTGAGCCAGCGTGTAAAGGAACATGAGAGTAAAGTCAGGCGAAAACATTTCACGCAATCAGCACTAGCTGAGCATCATACTGAAATAGGACATAGCAATTTATTTGACAAAACTACCGTCATCGCAAAAACGTAAAATATTTTTCCAAGAAAACATAGAGAAGCCATCGAAATCTTAAAACACCCTAATAACATTAATAGGGACAATGGATATAATACCATCCGATTTGGCTTTCCGTCCTCCCGGTTTAAAAAAAAAAAGTCTTGATTGGCCAATCAAAAAACTGATAGGATAACTTCCTTATGTGAGGACACATACAGAAACTATATGTAAAAATAAAAAAGGTGTAGTCATCAGAAAATCCTCTGCTAATATTTTTAAAGTTTGAAGAAAAAAAATGAAAAAGATTGTCTACGAAACCCCATATTTTTGTATTTTCTGCTCAATTTTTTTTTTAAACAGCTATTATGAGGAAGGCATACGATGAATTCTATGCTCGCTAAACCTCGGGCTAAGCAGTTTTTGTGAAATTGATTATACGAAAAGAAAAAAATTATGGTGTTGGTTGAGGATTCAACTGTTTTGTTGAGAATTTCGTTTTCTAGTAATTAAACTATTTCGGTTTAAAGTTTAAAACTTTGGTTAGAAAGTCTTGTATTATATTTCTTGTTGCGAATTTATTCATGTTGGTTAGTAATTTGAGTTTATAAAAGGCATTTAATAAGAATCGCACTGGAATAAAGTCTACTTACATTTTTTTAGGAGAATGTAGGGGTTAAAATGGGTCATAATATTCTGTTAAATATACCAAATGTATAATTATTCTTTCTAATAATGATTACGTTTAAAAGATCAAATTCACCGTTCATCAGAAAGCTTACAATTAATTAACTTTTCTGTAAAGTTTTTGTTTCAAGAACTTTTTTTTTACCTTTCATTCAGGAGTGAGCGACTTAGGTCCAGATTTTGAGGTAAAGTTGCTCACACTTCAAGAGATTACTGTAAAAAATTTGCGAAAGAACAAGCCTCTCAGCCCAATTTCACGATGCTTTCTAACAGATATTTTCTCCCTGTAAAAAAATTCATCAATCTCTTTTTGTCTGACAGAACTATTTGCTGAGGAAGAAGCAGTTTCTCATCTATCGAACGAACATTTCGACAACATTCAAGCAGGAGGCTTCGTTTCTGTAATGATTGAAGGTAGACATTATATCGAATATGGAATACTTGAGAGCAGGAGACCAATTGTCTGGGATAAACGGGTTTACGCGGAGGATAGCATACCACTTGACAGACCAGAACGCGTGTTTTTAGACCTTTGTAAAACTGATCCGCGAACAGGAAGAACGTCAGGTGTTAACGTCTTCCATGCAGAACTCCCACGTCGCATTGTTTCAAGAACAGGAAGAATGAATCCAAGGTCCAGAATTATGATATATCGCGAGGGTCATTTTTATTATGCAAATCTAATGACTAAATATCCAAGTAGCTCAGATCCTTGGAGAAGTAAAGTCTATGTTATCGGTGAATATTGGCCCGGTGACTACCGAGCCTTTCGTGGGGTGCTACAAGTTTGGGACCCCAAAATCAGAGACGATCATAGTTGGGCTATAACACAGCTACCAACATGGTGGTATAACCGAATTCTGCCACAGCTACCATGAAAAAAATGTATCACCTAAATGTATATTGTTACGATTTATAATTGGACAAAACTATCACCAAATAAAAATATTATTCTCTGTCAGCGACTCTTACTCAATTTTATTTCAATCTCCTCTACATTGTGTATTCATATATATCCTGAATTTTAATTCAAAGTTAAAATTATACTGTAGGGGGTCTTCTAATTTCGATCCACGATTTCGGGTCTGTTTTTGGAAATTTACTGCAAAGAAACTACAGATGATAACTGAAAACGGTTTGTCGCTATTTATTGATACATTCTTAGTCTCCAAAAAACTGATATTCAAAACAAATTTTTTCCACATCCGCCACCTTGGAGCGTACTTGACCGCACCACTGCACATATGTCACTGTCGAATTTGTGGTAAGGCTTCGGCTATTCAGATTGCATGAAACAAAAGAAGTGAAATATGGGTTCAATTATGATTCAATTGCCTAGGACAGGACACAGGGGCTTTTTAGAATTTTAAAATCTCTCAAAATGGCTCTCAAAATAAATAAAAAAATAAATATATTCGCAAACAAGCTTATGTTCTGACCTAGCGACATGTCTTCTGAACAATTTGAAAAAAAAATCAGCCTATATTCCAAATATTTTCACATGTTTTAACATAAATGATGGAATAAAGCATGATTATAAAAACCTAAGATGTAATCAGTTACGCCAGGGCACGTTTCTAATAACTTCTAATTTCGAAGTTATCGTCATTTATATTATATTTCAAATCAAATTTTTATAGTAATAACTTCTCATTCTCATAATTTGAAGTTGATGTGAGAATAGAAAAGATGTCTTGATTCGAGACAAATCGATTGACTTATAATATTGATAAATTTTATTGAGCAGTAAGGAAGCTATGGAAATACATAATATTTGAAAAACGGCTTTGATTGCGCAGTTTCGTCATCTACCACCACGGTCCCTGTACACTCTCTCCGCATCAGTGAATGATCACTAAAAAGAAGAGGCCCGAAGAGCGCCCTCGTTGGTTTAAACTGAGTATTTTTTCACGTAATTGGTACACTCACCTCAAATTTCGTATAGTTTATTGTATTTCGCGAAACACTTGAAAAATATTACTGTCGAGACCTTTATAACGTACCTTTACGTTTCGGAGATTTTCTCCAAAAAGCCGTATGCAGTTGCAGCACATGTATATGTAGTTATATGTAGTATATGTAGTCGCGCAATAAGCAGGATATCCACTCACCTGAACCGTGTCCATAATATTGCCCACTATATCTACTACGCGCTGAGAAACTGCATGGGTCAGCATTTCTTAGAATTTCCGGTGTGTTTATTTGTATTATCATTGATAGTATTTATTACTGATTTCAAATCACCCGCGCTTTTCGCTTGAAAAAGTAGTGACCGGCGGCACATCAACACTCACTTATCATTGAAGCAATAAAACGCAAATTTTGCCAATCATATAAATGTCCCTTGACACTCATTTTATCCATAGAAAATTGCAATTATGAATACAACTTCGTGAAAAATATTTGCTTTGAATGGGGATCAAATTGAGTGCCTAGAGAAGTAAGTGTTTGTTTTATAGCTTCTTGTCATACTTTTTGTCGTACTAAGAGAGCCAAGAAAATCTCAAAATTAAAAATAATCACCTCAGACATCTTCCTCCGACTCTTTTTGATGTCCTTATTCCTACAACAATAATATTCAATAACCAAAAAAAAACAGCCACTAGTATATTTAACGAACCTCCTCTCAGTTACCGTCAACTAAAACTGCCCAAAAGTTTCAAATTAAAAATAAACTAAAATTAAAATTAAATTAGTATGTGCCTTGATCGATTCTGCATCTGAGGATATGTGACTGTGCTGCATTTCTTGTGGAATTCTGTTCGGTTTCTCTATTCAAAAATCGACACCTGTTCTGTGTTGTTAACTGACTGCTGCGGCTCTGTCTCGGCGCGTGGTGTATGAAATTCCATACAGTGACTCTCAGTCTCTATACCTTATTTGCTTTAAATCTTGCCTTAAGAAGACTTGAGGTTATTTGTATTGTCGTCATGGCTCCAAAGGACAAGCCTACGCCTTTGGAAAAGATCTGTGTGGGATGCAAATCAACTGTTTTTGATGCTGTTCTGTGCACCGGTTGTCAGAAACCTTATCATCCAGGCTGTGCTACCTGTGAAACCACTCTTGACAATGGTGCTCTTTCTAACGGCCCAGGATATTGAAAGAATAATTAATGGGGCACTTTCATCCAAATTTGACACTTTATCCACAAAAATTGACCACGTTGTTTTACGCATTGACAAAACGGAGAAATCAGTAGAAGACCTCAACTCTAGGATGACTGCAGCTGAAGGTATGATTGAAAAACTCATGTCGCTTCAAACATCTATTCCCATTGTTGACAACAAAACACTAACTCGTCAATGCCTAGCAGAAGTGGAGCAAAGATTTGCTCGGAAAAACAACTTGATCCTTTTTGGCCTTCCTGAACACATTTTTCCTTCGAACAGCATTCCATTCTTTAGCAAAGAAATACCTATGTCTGAAGTCCATAAAATATTTGCAGGGATTGTCTCAGAAAATGTATACTATAAAGTTAGAGCCTATAGACTGGGTGTTTTCTCGCAGGACCTTCCGAAGCCACGACCTGTGAAGTTGATTTTCGAGTGAAAGGAGTCAGCGCATACACTTATACATGCAGTCCTGGATGCAAAAAGAAGTTCGGCGAGCAAAGACCTTTTGAGTTCGATCTGGATAACTCTCGATCGCACAAAGGCCCAGACAGAAGAAATAACAACATTGAAGAATGAGCTTCAACGGTGAAGAGGATCTCGTACTGTCATTCAAAGATACGATACCTACAATTACAAAAATGCGCAAACGCAGGAATGTCTCGTTGACACGTCAGTCGTCCAGCCAGGTGCAGATCTCGTAGTAAATAAGTCAATCGATATCCACCTACTAAGGCCCTCGTAAGTGATAGTAATACATCGATTTGAATATACTATCAAAATGTCAGGGGCGTATGCACTAAACGGTCGCTACTTCGTCAAGTCATACCAACGACCACGTATAATATTTTTGTTTTTTCTGAGACTTGGCTTCAAAATAAAATTAATTATGTAGAATTAGGCTTTACAGATCATGATATATTTCGTTGTGACAGAAATAACTTATCGAGTGACTGTTCTCGTGGTGGTGGCGTCTTAATTGCTTCTTTATCAAGTCTAGGGTGTCTTCAGGTCCCCATGAGTATTGAGACTGTAGAACATTTGTTTGTTAGATTCTTAATCTCTTTTATCACTTGCATAATTGGTGTTTTCTACATACCACCCAATGCAAGTATTACGAAGTACTTTGATATGTGTATGGTGTGCGAAGACGTACTGAGTTCTTTCCCCGAAGCTACCGTCTCTATCCTTGGGGATTTTAATATGCCCTATGCTTCCTGGAGCGTAAACCGTGATAATTATCCAAGTTGCACCCCTAAACATGGTTCACTGCAAATGCAGATTGATATATTGAATTGCGTCTCTGATTCTCTTGAATTTTTTAATTTATCGCAAATTAATAATAGCAAGAATGTGCATGGTTCCATTTTAGACCTTGTTTTCACCAACGTTACTAATCTTGAAATAAAAATAGCAGCCGACCCGCTTTTACCCATTGACAGATATCACC
>CAKNWV010085029.1:0-14530 GCA_932074545.1 Andricus pictus | reverse complement strand
TTGTTGCACCCGGATGGTCAACTCACCACTGTTAGGTATTTTGGATTTTGGCACAATTTAAATTTTCAAAAACTTCTTGTAGATTCCGTGCTAAGCTTCTTGAAGTTTGTTGGCAGTGCATATCAAAAATTTCTAGTAAGCGTTTTTGCCACGTAGATTTAAGTACCACGGAATCAAAATCTTTGAAAGAATGAGTGGGTTTGGTGGTCGCCGATTTCAAGCTTAACATCAAAAGATACGAATTCAAAACGGTGGATCTAATATGGCGGCCAAAGTTGTTAAAATTGTACATATTTTTCTGAAGCTTGGTTACAAATTTGGAACGAAGGTTGCAATATGACGGATATTTGTTTTAAAAAATGCTAAAACTAAGTACAGCGATGGACTTTTCTGTTTTTTTTTTAAATATTTACTTCACATCAATTGAAATAATGATTGGAATAATGTAATTCAGAAACAAGTAAATAATGGATATTTTTGGAAGAAATAAAAAAGCGATACAAAAAAGCATACGTCAAGCTTTTATTGTTACATTTTATCAAGCGTTTGAAGTATGCTTTTTGAATATAATGAAATATGCCATTTATGATCTGAAATAACAGATAAAACTATTGCTCAATATTTTATGTTGTCAACCACGTTTGAAGAAGGTTCAATTAAAAGAAATGAAAAACTTATACATTTTTTTGATACAGTGATACATGGTGGGACGATTTTCAAAATATATTTACTTCTTCGAAATTTTGACCCTTGGTTTTGTTAATAACAACTGACTTTGGGATTACATTAGGGCTGCATATATATTGGACCAAAAGTAGATTTTTTTGTTTCGTTGAAAAAATTCTTTAATAAAAATCCCTATATTATATCTTACAGATGGAATGGATGGGTGGCAGCAGCTACCTCGAGTTCGAACTCGAGAAGAGCAGCAGAATACAGGACAAGATGGTGATTCACCGCCTCGTGCATATAATGCTCTTGAAATTGGATTGGGGACTAACAGACCAATTCGACGTGGATCTTCAAGGCGAGGTCAAGGATCTAGACGTCATCGTCAGTATATTATGATTCTTTTGAAATAACAAAAAATTTTCGGGATTCAGAAAGGATCCAAATTTTATTTCTTAACAGCCAATAAATTATTCTCGCTGAACGGCGTTGACCCCTGGAGACCTTTGAAACAAGTTTCGAATTTTGAATTAACAAGCATATATTAATATACGAAATTTTATTGTGCATCTTTCTTCATTAAACAAAAATGTTATTCATGTAATTCATGACAAGTTTGTATAGCTTTCTTGAATGCATAATTTTTGCCGATTCATATTTTTTTATCTTACATAGTTTGTTCGCGAAATATAATTTTTCAATTGTTCATTATTTTTTCTGTGATCAAAATTTCAATTCTCTATTTTTCAAAAAAATTCAAAACGTTGTTTTGATACTCTAGTTGGGCTTTCCAAAAGCAATGCTTTTCTTTTATTGACTTTTTTTCATATCGTGTGTTGTTTGGCTTCAAATTTTCATTTCCGTTTGTTTGCATGAATACCAAAGCGTAATCCAACCAGATAATTCGGTCGGAAGTTATAATGTTCACAGACGACAATGACGACAGACAGGCACTTGACCGATTTATGCGGAACTTTATTAACTTTAATTTAAAAAAAATTCAATTCGGTACACAAAACACTTCCGAATAACAATTTGTCCAAAGACATTATGTTACCCGGCTATGGCGCAACTTGAGTCGAAACGTCTGTTGACTTGTAAATAAAACCAAGTATTTAAATTCTGGATCTCAATTAAAATCAAACTATAAAAAAATAAGAATCTATCATTCAAATTGATTTTTTTTTCTTCAGTAGTGAGGATAGAAAGCTATCAACCGATAAACAAACCCATTTTGCGGTAAAAAATCTACAAACTAAAGTCCAAATAACTGTCAACCATTTAAAGATGACACAAAAGTCGACTCTCTTACATACCATAATAAAAATTAAATAATTAATTTTATGTGTTCAATGTCAGGAAAGGGATGCAAAAAAAATTAAATCAATTAATATTTGATTTACCTTACTTTTATTAACAAAAACCTGTTATAAGTTATAACATGATAATAAGAGCAAAAGAAAAATCCCAAATGACAACAGATATGTAAAGAAAAGTTTAAAAGCAGACTTGTGGGTTTTCGAAATACCTAACAAAAATTCTGTAATCTATTTATTGACCTGAAATGCGGGAAAATCTTAAAGAAGATTTTCAGCTTTTAAAGTTCCTACAAAAATGTTTATACTCATATCCGGTTTTGACATTTGCTTTTTGGAAACATTTGATGAGTAAAAGGTACAACTTAGGCTAGTCTGCGTGATCAGATTCGAAAATAATTTTCTTGAATCACCCGAATTTTGTAATAACTTTTTTTTTAAACTAAAGCAATGATTTATAAATTCATTTAATAAAGCTAATCCGATAAATAATTTCCGACTTATACTTTCTTTTTACAGAATCACCGGAGCCAGCGCGACCATCCTCAGTTTTTCCTTTTAATCTTGAACTGGGTGTTGTATATTACGAAAGTCATTTACAAAAAGGTATTGTTTACCCTTTAGAAGGAAATGATCTCCGAGTTTTACTAGATGAAAATCACCAATTTGTCACTGGTGTAGAAATGTTCAATGGACTTTGTCCATTAATGCTTCCTACTGTGAATCCTATGCCTCCTGGTGAGATGTTCAGCGCTGCGAACTATCAGAGAGTCTTCTTCCAGATTGGTGGCCGGGTTGCCAGCTACCCTCGACCAATATTTGAGTGGTATGATCTAAATAGGCAGTTTTTCCGTCCATACAGTCAACAACACCTAACAAATGCCATAATAGACGAGAATTTGCATTACCACTACAGTTCCTATGCGGCTTTCTGAATTTTAATTCTTGATTTTTGTTCAAATATTTTAATGTATTTTTAAAGATTCTAAGAAATTTGTAATAGGTTGCAATCATTTGAAAGGACTATCAAATGTTCTGGTTATTATTAAAACTAGCAAGCACTGTTAAAGAGCTTTAAAAACTTTGAAGGCATTTCGAAAGATTTCAAATGATTGAAATGTTTTTGGTGTTCTTAGAAGATTCCAAAAAATTTAGAATATATTTCAATAATTTAAAGGCAATTCAATGGATTTGGAAAAAATTCAGGTTTTTTTTAATTCCAAGAAATTTTCGAAAGGTTCAGCAAGTTTCAAGGGATGTGAAAAGATTTGAAAAAATTTTTAATAATTTTCGAAATTCAAAAAGATTCTGGGATTTTTTCAAAAATAATTGTCGGGTTTCGATGATTTCAGGAGATTTCCAAATATTTTTAGCAATTCATTTTAATTGCTTTTGAATTTACCGTGAACAATTATTAACTCATCCTGAATTTTGCAATTCTTTTGAATTTCGTTGAATGTTTTTTTGAATTGTTTTCAATTTACTTGAATTTTTTTTTTAATTCACCTGAAATTTATATTATTTCATCGAAGTCTTCTCATTGCCAGTAAATTCTTTTAAATTCTCTTCAATTTTACTTAAGTGATTTGGAAAAAAGACATTTATTTGAATTATTGGGAATTAGACTCTAATTGTTTTGAAGTGTTTTGAATTTTTGTCTGAATTCGTTAAAATTCACCTGGACTTTTTATAAATTTTATCGAATTTTTTAAATTTCCTCAAAATTCAAAAGAAGTCACACCATTAATACCATTAATACAAATTAAGAAAAAATCGATAAATTTTTAAAATGAAGTTCTGCAGCCACATTAATTATAAATAGAAATAAAAAATACGTCGAATAAAACTTACAAAATATGTTTCTTCAATTTTCGAAATATTATTCGGCTAACCAACTTTCATTTATACACTTTTTTTTTGTATCTTGCATAGTTCAACCGCAGAATGGAATTTTTTATTTTTTGTAATGTTCTTTTATGAATAGAATAAAAACTACGCGTCTTCTCAAAAATTAATTCATGACAAGTTTGTATAGATTTCTTGAGTGCATAATTTTTGTTGATTCATATTTTTTGTATCTTGCATAGTTTCATCGCAAAATATATTTTTTTAATTTTGCATTATTTTTTGTGTGATCAAAATGTCAATTTTCTTTTTTTTTCAACAAAATTCAAAAGGTTGTTTTGATACTCTAGTGGGGCTTTCCAAAATCAATGGTTTTCTTCTCTTGACCTGTATTCATATCGTGTGTTGTTTGGCTTCAAATTTTCATTTTCGTTTGTTTTTATGAATTTTGCAAATGATATCGTCGTGGCCTGTCTGTCTCGATTTTGTACAATTTCTGTCTATTCATTTTTTCTCATATGTTGTGTTGTTTGTCCAACAATCCAATTGTTTTTATTTTTAATTCAGTTTTTCACGAATAAAACAAAAACTTATCATAATATTGTAGTGCGCTCAAAAAGAAACGTTTTTATCATATAGACTTTTTTTCTACCTTCAAATCTCGCTTTTTGAACTTTTATCCAAAAAAGCTGGTTAATGAAATCGTTCTTTCTTTTTAGAGCATAAAAAGTGTGCCAAAGTACAATCCAATCTAATAAATCTTTCGGAAGTTATCGCGCCTACACGATATTACAGACTTCGGACTACAGACAGGCAGACGGACAGACAGACAGACACCTTCGTAAAAATCATTTTTTCTGAAGTGGAAATTTGACGAACATCGACTATGTCAAATTTTGCATAAAATCATTACCTTCTCATAAGGATGAGAATGTAAAAATTACAAATGCAGTCAGAATTGCGTCCTGTAAACCACTTTTAACAGTAAATACCAGATCCGTCTCACTGGGCGTCCTTCTTATTTTACGCCAAATGACGACACGTATGTAAAAAAATGTTTAAAAGCACACTGGTGAGTTTTCGAAATACCTGAAAAAATTTCTCTAATCTTTTTTTGATAGGACCTGACAAGGGAAGGTCTTTAGGTGTTCAGTGCCCGGAGGGTTACAACCGGTCGAAAAAGATTCCTTGAGGTACCCACAACAAAGTTCAACCAATCCTCGCCCCTACCTTTTCGATATTTTTGAACCCCAACTCTGCAAATTTTTTAATTTTAACCATATTTATGGGGGTTTTCCATGCGCTTAAAGCAACATTTTTAACGTTCGTTTCTTCTGGTTGCAAAATATTATCTAGTATTACACTGATAAGTTATTATTGACGTTTTTGAGGATTTTCGACACGATTCTGATGTTACTTTTTTATTATGACATCATCTTCTTGGAAAATTTAACATCTGAATTGATCAACTTGTAAATTCTACGATAACACAGGCCTGCAAATAATGGGGCTATGTCAGTTGTTGGATAGCGGAGGGTCATTCCCGAAGTAATTTTGATTGTACTGTTTATTTTCATGATAATTTTGTTGAGAATATCTCGTAACTTCAAATTAGCGAAACTTTATCGTAATTGCACTTTGAAACTCTAAAATTAAAGAATAAGAGTGGCACTTGCAATAAATAATGTAACTAAAGAGAAATACCAAGAAAATGTTGTGCATTCTGTATATAACCCCGGATTCGGAATCTAGGCAAAAAATTACTTCGGGAAAAAATCATAAATTTAAATTTTAATCCAAATGACCTGGAATCATGAAAAAATTGGAAATTATAATTTCGTTTTTTTAGTTTTACAATAAATTATTTATAATCATATCCGGTTTTGACATTTGCTTTTTGGAAACACTTGATGACTGAAAAGGTACAACTTAGGCTAGTCTGCGTGATCAGCTTCGAAAATAATTGTCTTGAATCACCCGCATGTTGTAATAACTTTTTTTTAAAACTAAAAAATAATTTATACATTTATTTAACAAAGCTAATCCGATAAATAATTTCCGACTTATACTTTCTTTTTACAGAATTAACGGAGCCAGCGGAACCAACCTCAGTTTTTCCTTATAATCTTCAACTGGGTGTTTTATATTACGAAACTCATTTGCAATAAGGTACTGTTTACTCTTTATTAGAAGGAGGTGATCACCGAGATTTACTAGATGAAAGTCACCAATTCGTAACTGGTGTAGAAAAATTTGATGCACTTTGTCCATTACTGGTTCCTATTGTGGATTCTATGCCTCCTGATCAGAAATACGACCCTGCAAACTATCAGAGAATCTGCTTAGAGATTGATGGCCAGGTTGCCAGATACCCTCGACCAATATTTCAGTGGCATGATGTCAATAGACAGTTTTTCCATCCATACCAAATAAAAAATACGCCTAATAAAATTTAGAAAATATGCTTCTTCAATTTTGGAAATTTTATTCGGCGTATTTTTTATTTTTATTTATAATGAATGTGCTGCAGAACTTCAGTTTAAAAATTCATCGATTTTTTCTTAATTTTTATTAATGGTATCAATGGTGTGACTCCTTTTGAATTTTGAGAAAAATTTAAAAAATTCGATCAAATTTATAAGAAGTCCAGGTGAATTTTAACGAATTCAGACAAAAATTCACAAGACTTCAAAACAATTAGAGTCTAATTCCCGATAATTCATATAAATGTCTTTTTCCCCAATCACTTAAGTAAAATTAAAGAGAATTTTAAAGAATTTACGGGAAATGAGAAGAATTGGATGAAATTATATAAAATGTAAATTCAAAAAGAAATCAAATGAATTGCTAAGAATATTTGAAAATCTCCTGAAATCATCGAAACCCGACAATTATTTTTTAAAAAATCCCTAGAATCTTTTTGAATTTCGAAAATTATTTTAATTTTTTTGAAATCTTTTCACATCTCTTGAAACTTTCTGAACCTCTCGAAAATTTCTTGGAATTTAAACAAAAAACAGAATTTTTTCTAAATCTATTGAATTCCCTTTAAATTATTGAAATATATTGTAAATTTTTTGGGATCTTCTAAGAACCCCAACATTTCAATCATTTGAAATTCGTTAGGCATTCGTTAGGTGTCTTTTACTGTATGGACGGAAAAACTGTCTATTTAGATCATGCCACTGAAATATTGGTCGAGGGTATCTGGCAACATGGCCATCAATCTGTGAGAAGATTCTCTGATAGTTTGCAAAGTTGTACATCTAATCAGGAGGCATAGGATCCACAATAGGAACCAGTGATGGACAAAGTCCATAAAATTGTTCTACACCAGTTACGAATTGGAGAGTTTTATCTAATAAAACTGGGAGATCACCTCCTCCTAATAAAGGGTAAACAGTACCTTCACGCAATTGAATTTCGTAATATAAAACACCCAGTTCAAGATTAAAAGGAAAAACTGAGGTTGTTTCCGCTGGCTCTGTTAATTCTGTAAAAAGAAAGTATAAGTCGGAAATTATTTTTCGGATTAGCTTTATTAAATAAATTTATAAATCATTGTTTTACATTTAAAAAAAAAAGTTATTACAACATTCGGGTGATTCAAGAAAATTATTTTTGAATCTGATCACGCAGACTAGCCTAAGTAGTACCTTTTACTCATCAAATGTTTCCAAAAAGTAAATGGCAAAACCGGATATGATTATAAATAATTTATTGTAAAACTAAAAAAACTGAAAATCTTCTTTTTAGATTTTTCCGCATTCCAGGTAATTTGGCTCAAAATTTAAAGTTATGATTTTGCCACAGTATTTTTTATAAATAAAATAAAACTCAGGTCTTATCAAAAAAAGATTAGAGAAATTTGTTTAGGCATTTCGAAAACCAACAAGTGTGCTTTTAAACTTTTTTTTACATATGTGTCGTCATTTGGCGTAAAATTAGACGCAATTCTGACTGCATTTTTAATTTTTACATTCTCATCCTGATGAGAAGGTATTGATTTTATGCAAAATTTGACATAGTTGATTTTCATCAATTCTCCACGTTTTGAGGCCCCCTGAGTCAGAAAAAATGATTTTTACGAAGGTGTCTGTCTGTCTGTCCGTCTGCCTGTCTGTAGTCTGAAGTCTGTAATATCGTGTAGGCACGATAACTTCCGAAAGAATGATCAGATTGGATTGTAATGACATTTTTCGATAAAAATAAAACTATGAGAGTTATATCATTTGCAAAATTCATAAAAAGAAACGAAAATGAAAATTTGAAGCCAAACAACACACAATATGAAAAAAAGTCAAGAGAAGAAAACCATTGCTTTTGGAAAGCCCCACTAGATTATCAAAACAACCTTTCGAATTTTTTTGAAAAAAAAACTTGAAATTTTAATCACACCAAAAATAATGCAAAATTAAAAAATTATATATTTGCGATCAAACTATGCAAGATACAAAAAAATGTGAATTGGCAAAAATTATGCACTCAAGAAAGCTATACAAACTTGTCATGAATTACTATTCGATAAGACGCGTAGTTTTTATTTTATTTATAAAAAAAACATTATAAAAAATAAAAAATTCCATTCTGCGGTTGAACTATGCAAGATACAAAAAAAGTGTATAAATGAGAGTGGGTTAGCCGAAGAGAATCTCCAAATTTGTTATTACTCATTTTTGTGTGGGACGCATATGTTATGTTGTAATCGTTTAAAACTAACAAAATGTTTAGACGACACAATATACGAAAAAAAATTAAGAAATCCATACGACAGCTTTTACTGATTGATCAGAAACGTTTAAATTTAGAAGTTATTTTAAGAATTATTCCAAAATTATTCTCTAAGTTTAAATTTAAGCCAAATTAAGAATGTTCTACCTTTTTATTCGAAATGTTAGACAATAATAAAAAAAATTATTTTGTTTTCAGTTCTGTTCACAAATTAAGTATCAAAAATAAAAAATTATTCGAAATTTTCTATGGTATCTTTAAAAAAATGTATTCTGTAGAAACCTTTAAAAAATCTTAAAAAGCTTCTTTTTTCGAAATTTCGAATAAATTATATATTGAAAGCTAAATAATGTAAAAAATTAGTTATATGTTAGTTATATGTTATCACGGTTTATATTATATTTGGAAAATACATTATAGAGAAAAATAAAAAATACGGCAAAAAAAAATATGTTTAAAGTTTTTTTTTATTTAAATCCTCATGAAACATTTTAGTACTTGCGCAGAGAAGTTTATCCGGAGCTTTTGAAAAAATAAAAGCGATGGGCAGTCTATTTGTAATAGATAATATTTACATGTGAAATTAAAAACGTATTTCGAAAATAGAAAGTACTAAATTATTTACGTTTAAATTCAACATTTGCCGTGAACCAAGGATTTGAGCCAGGCGTGCCAATATTAGAATTCAATTTAACTAAATTCACAAAAACATATTCTTATTTGTCGAATATCAGGAGCTTTTTCGAAAAATTTAAAAACAAGTTTCAATAACTGGTGAGGGATATAACACGTTTGAATTTCAATTTGGCAACTCCAATCTGCTGGTGATATTTATCTTGGGATTGGTATTAGTCATAAGTTTATTATAACTAGGGATGACATTATAAGCTTTTTTTTTGACCCTATAATCAGAATGTAATTGTTTAATTTAATTTTAATTGTTTAATGAAAATAAAGAATAGGAATTATCTATTAGCAAATAATTTATTGAAATCCGCAAAAAACTAGAAAGTCCTTTTTGACTTCCAGGAGTGTACAAAAAGTTGAACTTTAAGAAAACAAAAATGATGAATTTAAAAACTGAAGATTCACCAATTAGGTTAAAAATTAAACTGTACGGTTAAAAATTAACATACTTCACTAAAAATTTGTCTTTAAAGTAGAAAATGAATCTTCTTGGTTTCAAATTCTACTATTACTAAAAATTAGTTTTCCTAAATTGAGGATTCATTATTTTTGTTTGAAAATTTACTTTTTAACTCGAAATTCAACTAATTCCATTTTTGGTTGAAAATTTATCTTTTTTGCTTAAAGAGACAACATTTTTTTTGCACATGTAAAAAAATGATAAATTATGCAAAAAATTATAAATATTATAATTATAATGTAAGTTCCCGAAAAATAAAAGATTAGAAATTAAAAAGGTCCGAAATTATAAAAGTACGACTGAAAATTGCCGAACTATAGAATAACCGACACTACCAAATTTCTGACTTGATATATTTTTGAAAATTATTTTTCACATTTATTTAACAATAATTTAAAAAAAAAAGTTCTATATTCCAGTTTCTTGCTCTTGTGATAGAAATCTTCCTCTTGTACTGTTATTTTGCATTCAGAAATATTTGTTGGATTTCTGTTATTTCAAATTTAAAAAGTAATATGAAAAAATTCATTTAATATCCAAAAATACGCATTGCAACAAAAAACCCTTCTCTTCAATTATTTTTAGTTCACATTCATTCAATAAACAAATATTTATTTTAGGTATTATTTTATATTTCACTGCTTATCCAATTTGAAAAATTGAATTTGGAAACCAATTGTTCCGCATTCTTTTGGTACAAGGTCATTCAGATTCGCTGATAAGAAAATTTCGTAAATAAGCGGCGCATTCTAGAAAACAAAATCATATTTTTAGAAAACGAAGGTGACATTTTTTGTGGCCCACTTTGATCTTTTCCTCATATCTTATTACTTCAAGTTTTTCAAAAATTATAATTATCATAATAATTAATATAATAACAAGAAATATATTAATAATATATCATTATGATTATAATATAATCATAATATTATAATTTTTTGCACAATTTAGAATTTTTTGAAAATGTGCCAAATATACTATTTTCTCTTTATTCGAAAGAGATAAATTTTCAAGCAATAATGTAATAGTTGAAGTTTGAGTCAAAATTGGATTTTCAACAAAAATGATGAATCTTCAACTAGAAAATTTTATTTTCACTAAATGCTAGAATTTTCAACCAAGAAGATTAATTTTTTACTTACCAGACAAATTTTTAGTAAAGCATATTAATTTTTTTTTATGATATGATTGTCGACCAGATAAATGTATTAAATGAATTGTTGATAAGTGTTTTTATGTACTGGTCAAAAATCAATGTTTTTTAATATTGATTTTTTGAATTTATAAGTCCATCCATTGATGCATCCTTATTTGAATTTTTAACTATGTAAATCAATTTTTTTTGGACCAAAAATTCATTTTTATAATCATCATTTTTTTTGAAAATTAAACTTTTCGTCAAAAAAAATGTTTCCCGTTGGTGAATACTTAATAAAAAATGTTAAATTTTCGAGCTGAAAGATAAATTTTTTCCCAAGGAATTAAATTTTTAATTCTATAATATGAATTTCTAACCAAAAAAAAAAGAAAGAATTTTTTTAAATAAAACAATTCAATTTTTAAAAACCTGAATTATTAAAGAAGAAGATTAAATTTCTAATAACAGAAGTTGACTTTTGAACTAAAAATTATTCAGTTTCAACTATAAACGTGACAGTACTATTTTCAGTAAACAAATATAATTTTCGACAAAAAGAATTGAACAAAATGGTTAAATTTTTAACAAACAAAAATTGTGTTTCCAGCTGAAGGTATAATTTTGTTGGAACTAATTTCTGTTTTGTTAAAAATTGACTATTTGTTTAAAAATTAAACTGCTTTTTGAATAATGCATTGTTTTGGTTCAAGATTTATCACTATAGTTTAAAATTCACCTCTTTAGTTGAAAATATAACTTTTTGGCTGAGGATTCACTTCTTTTGTTAAAAATTTGCATTTTTTTCATGAAGTTTGAAAGATTTGAAGAAAATTACAACTTTTTAAAAATTCATCCGAAAATTTTTTATGATTTTTTTCTCAAATTAATTTAAAGCAAATATTCAAAAAGATTTCGAAACATTTTCAAAGCTTGTTTCAAATTTCAAAAAATAATCTAAAATGTTTATTGTTTTATAAAATATTTAGAATTATGAAAAAAATTTCAAAACTAATTTTGAATTTGAAACAAATTTCTAACATTGGAAAAGAAAAATCAAAAAGATTTGAAACAAATTTTAGGAATAATTCGGGTAAGTTTGAATTAATACAAGTTTTAAGCAAAATCCAATTTTCACACAAATTTGGAAAAACCCTGTGCAATAAAAAGATTTTATTATAAAGTTTGTATGCTTAGGAAAAGAAAACGATCAAATTGATAATTATTCAAGGTGAATTTATATGAATTCGGGATACATTTCTAAGAATTTAAATCAACTGAATTAAAAAGAATTTAAAAATATTATCGAAATTCATGGAATTGATTAAATTTGTAGTAAATTTAAAAGAAAATATAAAAAACAAAGTCTTTAAAATCTAGATAAATTACAATAAATTAAAAGCCTTTGGTTCAAAGAAATGGTTCTTTGTTGCATTGCAAATATTTTGATGTTTAATGTATTTCTTTGAAATTTTTTTGAAATTTTGTTGGAAATTTGAAGTGTTAGTCACTGAAAAAATATATTTCTCAATGAAAAAGAACAATACAAGAACAAGCTTCTTATCACGAGAGCAATAATTTACAAAAACTACTATTCACATTAAAAAAAAACTTGCTTCGAGATATTTTTTAATGCACATTATTATTTTAAATTCAAACAATAATTCGAGTCCTCTCATGAAATTAATAATTAATAAATTAAATCGTAAAAATTCTTGAAAAAGAAAATATAGAAAATATGAAATTCACGAATTTCAACAATTGCGGACAATTCAAAATTCTACAATAACAAAATACCCCATACTGTATGATATTACCGAATTTGAAAATTCCCGATAAAAGAAAATTCTGGAAATAAAATTTCGGGCAGAACATAATTAAATTCCCGAATCTGAGCAATGACAAAATTGTTAAATTATAAAACAAAAAATAATAAATAAAAGAAATACGTTTATCTAACCAACATATTTTTTATTTTATTTGTTATTTTATATTTCACTACTTATCAATAAAAAAAAATAAATGTGGAAACCATTTATTCCGCATTCTTTTGATACAAGGTAATTCAAATTCGCTGATAAGGAATTTTCGCGAATAAACACCGCATTCTAGAAAACATCATATTTTTAGAAAACGAAGGTGAAATTATTTCTCATGGTCTAAATTTAATGTTTCGTTATACCTAATTAGTTCGATCTATTCAATAATTGTAGTTATGATGATTAATACAATATTATATAATAGATATTATTTATTCGTTGATATAAAAATTATAATTACTTAAATTATTTAAATCATTTTAAAATTAGATAAATACGTTTTAAAGCAGCAAAAATTTTAATCTTTTTATGGCAAATAATAATTTGCATTTTTCTACAAAATCAAGACAAAATAAGAATAAAGCCGAAAGAGCAAAGTTGTCTCTCTCAAAACGCTGAAAACGAGTCTTTTGACGCTTTTCCCTATTTTGCGTTTCTATTTAAATTTAGAAAATCATATTACTTTATTTAAAAACCCAAAGAAAATCAATTTTTAACCAAAAATATGAATATTATACAAGAAATTTTCAACAAAACAGTTAAATTTTCACACCATTAAATAAATTATCTACTAAAATTATGAATGTTCTACCAAAAAGGTGTATTTATAACATATTAGTTGCATTTTTAGCAAGAAATAATAATCTTTGAACAAAAAAAAATGAATTTCCAATAAAACAATTCGATTTTCACAAAAAAAGAAATGAATGTTGAATCAAGAAGATTAATTTTCTAACTAAAAAAGCTGACTCTTAAACTAAAAATGATTTATTTTGAACCACAAATGTAACAGTTACATTTTTAGTAAACCAACCTAATTTTCAAAAAAGAAAATTTAACAAAATAGTTAAATTTTTAAACAAAGAAAATAATTTTTCCAGCTGAAAGTATAATTTGGTTTAATTTGTTTCCGACTGAAAAAACATTTTCACTGAAAAGTAAAATATTCTTTTTTTAATTCGACTTTCTGGTTTCAAAATTCGTCCCTTTTGCTAAAAATCTTATTAATTTGTTGTTAAAAATACAAGTTTTCGGTGGAAATATAATCTGTTTGGATTAATATTCAACTCTTTTTGATTGAAAATTAAAAACTTCTTTACTTCATTTGAGTTCAAAATTCATCTCTGGTTGAAAATTTAAGTATTTTGTTAAAAATTCTTATTTGCAGTTGAATCTTGAAAGATTTAAAAGTAAATGCGACTTTTTGAAGATTCCTTGGAAAATTTTCAATTACGTTTTTCCTAAATTAATTTGAAGAAAATATTTAAAAAGATTTCGAAACATTTGTAAAGATTTTTTAAAATGTCGAGAAAAAAAATAAACTGGAAGGCTCTTAGGCATTTTTTTTGGTTTTAAAAGATTTTTAAACAAATTTTGGAAAACTTCGGATCATTTTTAAAAAATATATATAAGTTTTAGGAACATTTCAAAAATGATTGATAATTTGAAAATATTTCAAAAAATTGAAATAAATGTATGGATATTTCACGATTTCAAAAACAATGCAGATCCGTTTTAAGAATTTTGAAGGGATTCAATAGAAAAAAAATGTTTTTAAGGTTCCTAGAAAAATATAAAATCATTTTTTCTTTAAATTAATTTTATATGAATATTTAATATCTAGAAGATTTTTAAGCAATTTTTTTTT
>CAKNWV010084997.1:0-15274 GCA_932074545.1 Andricus pictus | reverse complement strand
ATATTTATGGAATCAAGTTTACAAAAGTTGAGGGTGCCATCAAATAGAATTCAAGCATGACGCAAAGCAAATTTATGTTTTTCAACTTTGACGTTAAAGACGCGTGAAGTAAAGACACGGAATACCTTATCCTTAGCACAACTGTCCTTTTAATAAATTTTTTTGTTGCTGGTAAGTCAATTGACCGAATGCGACTAGTTTTAGGACGTTTCCGATAATGATCCTACAGTAAATTATCCTTAATTGTAAGCGCAAATATAAGTGAAATGATGAGTATTAATTTTAATATATTAACAAGTTTCTTGTCTTAACTATTAATTACATCAAATTAATTATTTAACATCCATTAATATTTTTAATTAACGATTATCTCATGTAGGATCGCTATCTCTTGTAGGGTGGTCTCCTCTACATAAAAATTAAACCGTTGAGAAATTAGTAAATAAATTAAGAAAAATCCTGACAAGAATCAGCGAAAAAGTAATGATAATAATCAATTATCATGTATTGAAAAGCAAGCTTCTAATTAAAAATTAAGTTCAGGGTACAAATATGTATATTCACAAAAAATATTGCAGAAATTGCTCAAATATGGAGAGGACACGTAATCCCTCGAAACAAAACTACAGTAGAAATAAAGTAAAAGTCATCCGATCATACATTTCACACTAGATTCACATATAAAACAAAATATGGACAAGAAAAAATCATATAAACAAAAATGGAGAGAAATAAAAAATAAAGGATATTAAAAAACCTTGTCGAGAGTAGCGATGCAGGAGTTCTAGACTTGAATGATAATTTTGCGTCTGTGGTTCAAAATTAGGTATGTATGGCATCAAATACAGAAGACAAAGTAATCAAACGATTATAAGAAATAGAGTCGCCAAATTATTGACTCGTTCAGATTAATTTGAAGCGAAGTTATAGGATTAAAATAATTCGCCATGCTGAAAAACAAATGTTTTCGCGTTTTGAAGTAATTTTTTTAACGGCTTTGAAATAATTTTCATATAAATACATTGAAATAAGAGGTTCGCGGGTGTTACAATCGTAGGCAGTTAACATTCACAATTTGGCACATTGGCCGATGGTACTCTATTTCTCGCGTTTATCGTTTTTCTTTATTCTATTGATAAATAGAATAATATAGTATAAATACATAATGTAAGAAGATTAGTTTTATAACCAAAAAAGATGAATTTTAGAGAATAATACAAGCTGTATCGAATTATTCCTTAAATTAAAAAAAATCTTTAAATGTAAAAAACAGCTGGCTTGACATCTTCAAAACTTTTTTCGACATTTTCAGAAGTATTGAAATTTTGTTTGAATGTGAATTTTTTTAAGTCACAAATAATTAAAAATATTATCATGAATCTTAAATAAAGTTTCGTATTTTGTTGAAGCTATCCAAATTGTTCAAAAAGCTGTGATTGGTTTTTCTGAATATTCTGTTAAATCCTTTAAAAACTTCACATTTTGCTCCAAAACATTAAAAAATCTAGATTTTATTTACGATTCCGAATTTTTTAATTTTTAATTAAAATAATCTTTTTTCTAAGATAACTAAGAGAAATAAAAAAAGCTTTTTTCTAAATGGTTGATTTTAAGTTTTAAATATTTAAAATTATGTCAACAAATAAACGGGAAAAATGTAAGTCAATTTTTTTATTTCGCAGGGTTTTGATAAATCTTGGTAAAGATTTTGGTAATTGCAAATGATATTCATAAGTTTTAGAACTTTATTTAAAGGATTTATAAGTAACTAAAAACTGAAAAATGTTTAAAAATTGTTTAAAGAAACTGTAAATTTAATTACAATAGGTTTCAACCTCAGTGCTAAAGGGCTTAAATGGACCAGGCTTAGAAGAAAAAGATAAAATCATGTATGTTTTCTAGACCATTCGTCCTTTTAGACATTTATCGTTAATTATTATTATTATTAACTATTACTAAAATCGTTGACATGGATTCTTTATACAAATATGTAGCGTAATTAAAACCTTGGAAGAGACAAGGTTGGATCAATAAAGATCTGTTTTCCTGGACCTCTTCTCTATACTATGAGCCTATGTTGATATAATTTTTCGAATGACGCACGTTGTTCTATGATAGTTGGGTATCCAAGGAAATAGATTAGAATATATATATATATATATATATATATATATATATATTTATACATACATACATAAGTTTATTCTCCAATAGACGTATTTTTTTACGAGGCTTACATTTAGAAGGTCGAGTGAGATAGTGACTAGGTGCCATCCATACACCACGTGTACAAGTTTTTTGTAGCGAAGAGGGAAGGGGGGCAGGCGGTGAAAAACAGGGAAAACTACCAATCAAAATTAGCAACGTGGAATATGGAAAACCTACTAGTATGCATATGAAAAAATCTTCACGGAAACTCCATTTCTCTCTAAATGAGTATCATTTACTATCATCTATTGTCATATACTGTCATCAATTCTATTGAAGAATGCGGATCCCTGCTAGTACTCTCTTTCTCGCGTTTATCATTTCCCTTAATTCTATTGGTAAATATAATATAATATACTATCATATTTATAATCTTAAGTTGAATTTCCAAAAGAACAGATGAATTTTCTACCAAAAAGATTAGTTTTATTACCAAAAAGCATTAATTTTAGAACATCATTTCGAAGGAGTGAGAAAATTGAAGATTTTAGTGCAATGTTCGCAATCGGACCGGTTTCCTCTTTAGTAGTTCGATAGACCATTTGGCCATGTGTGTAATGAATCATTACCTTTAATTAATATTTATTTATATTATATTTATTTATATTCATTAAATAAATATCCCTATCATAAAGGTATAGAAAAGGTATGAAAATATTTTTTGTGACACATGCATCTATAAGCTCGCATTTTACAATTATCAGTCCACTCCCCGTAAAAACTTTGAAGAGATTTTTGCTTGGGTAATTTATGTTATGTGACCGTATTTACCTGTCTTATTACCATAAATGACCCGAAATTTCCATAAATGTTCGCAAATTCAAAGACATTTTCACGGTTTCCAAGCCCCTAGTCCGTCCTTCCGTTGTACAGGAGGACACAAGCGCCAACATTTGGCAAAGCAAAAGAGCATAAGCGCTAAAATTTTTGTTTTTTGACATTTTTTAAAAATTTCTCTTGTTCTTTTCCCTGCTTGGTCGTTATACTGGATACTATATCGATTACGTAAACATTCTCCTATTCCTGTTTCTTCTTACAGAATTAATAAGTTCAGAACCGAGGACTTTAGAGGATTTATTTCCTGGATACAACGGTGTATTGCCTCCGGTAGAAGCATTGTGGTTTGAAGATATTCAGTTTCGCAATTTCCAAACATTTGGTGATAAACGTATGGTCTTCAAAACGGTATATTTTTTGAAAAGGGATCATATAATATTTGGATGGCATTGTCCGTGGGAAAAATCAATTATGTCTCCATGCCCTTTATTTGGTCCTTTTGAAAATGTATTCATTGTATTTGACACGAATAGAGAAGAGTGGATTACTGTGGCTGATGATTTATCTCGGAAATTGGGTGTAAACCGTCTTTTGGACCTTGTTGTTGCGCGCGATGAAGTTGCTGCTAGACACATAGCAACACCGAACAAACCGGGATACAAAAAAGCACACATTGAAGCATGCAGACAGGCAAACGATCGAGTAGATATTGTAGAAGAAGAGCAAGCACAGCTTCTGGGGAAGATCCAAACAACCACTCAAAAAAGCATTATAGCAATAAAGGAAGAATACAGTAAAGAATATAATCGTGCATTTACGATTTACTTATACCATCATAGAGAATATGATCTGAACGGGCATAGAATAAGGCATACTTAAAACACATTAATGCTCAGGTCATGTCTGGACATTCAATGTAAGGATTGAATCCATCACGGTGAAATCGCGGAATTAATGCTGCAACAATATCAGTTATTTTCTCTATTCAGCAAAATCGTCTGGTTCACTGCATTTTCTTGATTTGAGAAAAAGTTTTGGTTGCATGAACAGAATTTTTGTTAAGTTGATCATATTCGTTTGCTTCAACGAATCAAAGTTTTTGGTTGAATCGTTTTATTGATGTGAGAAAATATTGTAATGATTGAACAAAAAATGTTTTTTTGGATCTATGAAATGACTTAAAAGAGATTATACTATTATTAAGCAAAAGATTTTGTTGATTCAACTAAATTATTTTGTGGGAAGCATCTGAAAAGCCGCGGTTGCATGAAAATATGATATATAACACATCAAAATATGAATGTAAATTCAAATGCAAAGTTATAATATAAATATAGATGTAAAAGTAAATGCAAATGTAATTGTAAAGGGGATTGTAAATTTAATTATGAATTTAACTGTAGCATTTAGCGTTGGCAGTACAGGAGTACAAGTCTTGGTTAATCCGTACATTTAAGTAGGCCTAAGTTCGTTGCACTATACACAGGTTTTAGTGCGATTTTCCTTGTTATACACTGTTATTTTATTATTATTATACATTATTTATACATTATTATTATACACTGGGTTATTACACTGGGGTGTAGAAATTATTAATTTTAAATAAAACAAAATTAACTATAATAATCCACTATTCATTTTTTCATTGAATTTTTCCACATTAAAGCTCTTTTATGTCCGCTCGCTTAACAAGATTTTTTTTTAAATAAAAGATTGTTCTGGCTTAAACCTTCACCTATTTGACTGAAAATGTATGTATATTTTTAAAAATTGTTTCTTTTTTACATTCTCATCCTAATGAGAAAGTATGGGTTTTACGTAAAATTTGAATTCGTCAGTTTTCATCAAATCTTCACCTTTTGAGACCCCCTGAGTCAGAAAAAATGATTTTTACGAAGGGGTCTGCCTGTCTATCTGTCTGTAGTCGATAGTCTGTACTCTGCAGTCTGTAGTATCGTGTCGGCACGATAACTTTAGAAAGATTGATCAGATTGGATTTTGCTTTAGCACACTTTTTAAAGGTCTAAAAAGAAAGAACAAGTTCGTTAACCAGCTATTTTTGATAAAAATTCAAAGAGTGAGTACATTTTGAAAATTTTTAAGACCACTTTTTTGCAAGATTAGAAAATTCTATGTACGGTTATAAGTAGTACTCAAAAAGAGAAACAATTTATTTTAATGGCATTTTTTGATAAAAAGAAAATTATCAGAGTTCTAGCATTTTCGAAATCCAAAAAAACAAACTAAAATTAACATTTTAAGTTTAAAAACGCAGGATATGAAAACAAGTCAAGAGGAGAAATTACATTTTGCGGTCAAACTATGCAAGATACAAAAAAAAACTAAAAAAAATCGTGCATCCAGACAAGATCTACAAATTTCTTATTAATCATTTTTTGATAGGACGTCTAGTTTTTGTTTTATTCGTGAAAAAAACATCAAAATTAACAAAATTAAATTTTTGGACAAGCGACACAAGCTATGAAAAAAATTAATAGACAAAAGTTGCTCATCCAAAAAAAGCTCCAAATTTTTCGTCAACAATTTTTGGATAGGACACTTAGTTTTTGCTTTAATCGTAAAAAATAACATCAAAATTGTTCACTCAAAGAGGATGTATAAATTGGTTATTTTTAATTTTTAAAAAGGGCGAGTAGTTTTTTTCAATCGTAAACAATAAGAATAAAAATTACAAAAATTAAACTTTTGGAAAAATGACACAAAAGACAAAAAAAAAAATGTAAAGACAAAAGTTGTTAACCAAAAAAAAAAAAAAAAATTTGTTTTGAACTCTTGTTATAAAAATGCATAAAAAAGTAAAAATTCACGTTTTGGAAAAAGGACACAGGCGACAATGTCTTTTTATTTAACAAAAGTTGTCGCAGAGAATGTTTTCGTTAAAGCCAAAGGAGCTCTAACAAAAGAGAATTCACAGTCACCAAATTACAGTTGTCGATGATGATTTTTTTTTGTTCTGTGATGAATGAATGTTCTCTGTTACCATTCTTTTTGGTTCAAAGTTAATGTATGGTAGTAGTTTTAAGGCAGCATTTAAAATCATCTGATCCAAAGCCTCTCAATATTAATAATTAATAATTATTTAGAAAAACTAAAATCGTTATCATATGAATCCATCGTACAAATATGTGAAATAATTGAAACGTTGGTGGAGATAAAGTTGTACCAACAAAGATCTGTTTTTCTCGAATAGCTGTTAAAATTGCAAACATAATATTTTGACATCATTTTTCACATGACGCAGTTTGTCTACTGTCATCAACTCCAAAAAAATTAGAATAACGACAGGTAGTCTATTCTTTCCGGTTTTTAATTTTATTTGACTTTACTGGTAAATATATATACTAATATGATGTCATATCTATCATTTTGAGTACAATAGAAAACTAACACATTTATTTTTTTTTCTCTCGTAACTTTGAAATTAAAATATAAAATTAATATTGATAAAAAACATTTGTATATCATAGTATCTATCCTTTTCTTTTAAAATTGTAGTCACGAGATCTCGCATAGATTTTTTGAAAAAGAAATATAAAATTTCAAAAAAAGTTTCAATTTTTAACCAAATAGTTGAATCCTCAATCAAAACATATTAATTTTCCATCAAAAAGTTGAATTTTTGACGAAAAAAGATTAAATTTGGAGCAAAAGAGATTGAATTTTTTTAAATCTTTTAAACAATAAGAAAATAATTATGAAACTTGTAAAAAGGCTATGTCACCTCCATAAATTTTAGGTATATACAAAAAATTCTCTTTTCAGATGATAGCATTGTATTATTAACACCCATAATCCGTTTTACATTGCATTATTCATGATTCTTGTCTAGGTTCGCCAAAAATAATTGTTGAATTTTTAATGAACTTTAAATAACAGTAGGTCACATTATTCTTTTATGTTTTTCTCACATTTCTATTCGTTACGTTTTTATTTATTAACATTCAGAAAATTTTCAATCAATATAGTTAATTCAATTTAGTTACTTTAGTTTTAATTTTCAAAGGGAATCATTGATAATAAGTTACTAACCTTTCAATAAAATATTTTCCATAAAAACGTTACAAATGGTGAAGTGTCGTCACGAGAATAAAATAAGTCTTTAAAAAACCATAAAATTGTAAGTTTCAAAATATTCACCCAAGTACTATCCAGAAAATTCCAGACTGTGTTTCCCACCCTGCCGACCCTGCCTGCCCTGCCGAACGCTCCAAGGTAGATAGAGTCAATTGTCCAAAACAAGATGTGCCAAATTTTCTGCAACTACGATTTTCGGGCAGCAGTCTCCGTTGCTCACTAGAGGCTTGACATTGTTCTCCAAGACTTCGAGAAACGAAATATATTCGTGATCGAATTCTCGAACCCGTCCGAATACAACATCACTGCCAAGGAGAAAGAAAAGGAGGAGAGGTAGCAAGACCTTGAAAGGGAGCTGCAACGACTGTATCCAAAAATATTTGGTCTCTTACATAATATAATCATGATTGGTGTACTCTCCAAAAGGCGGGAGTTTTTACAATAATTTTAGCGCAAACTCACACGCACGTACATACATATGGCAATTAGTCATGTGGTCGTCTACTTTGGAATACGTGCCATAAATGAACCAATTAATTTATTAAAAATTATGCTACAGTGTCGACTACGAATTCACCAGCCTAAATTAATATTTGACGACCCCAAAAAAGATTCAGCACTTGTTTAAACCTCCTCCACTGTTTCGTAGAAAATTAATCTTTTTTTTTTTTTTGAAAATGAAACTGCTTAGTAGAAAGTTATTATGTCGGATGCAGCCGCGAATTATCACTGATTGTGATTTAATTCATGCAGTAATTCCAAGCCCACCTTGACAAAAAAACAGTTTTCACAGGCCTATACCCAGTGAAATGGAGTTCTCTGGCAGTGCTAAGGGACTTATATGGACCAGGCTCAGAAGAAAATGATAAATTCATGTCTTTTTTTACAATTCTTCTCTTCTGGTCGGAAACTGTATTACTGGGTTTAAAATTTAATTATCTTGTAGCAAATATAACAATTCGGTAAAAAACTATCCGATTTGCTTGAAAATTTAATATCAGTGTAGACAATTTGCCTACGGATTCTTCCTTAACAATTTAAAAATTTTTTTTAAAAATGTTGAGAAATAATTTAAAATATTGTCGGCACCGGCACTCTTGGAGGTGTTAAGGTATCACTGGTTAACAGACTGCTCCGTGTTCTCAGGGTCCACGAGGCTTTCCCCGGATCATCGTATTGAGTTCTTCGCAAACTGTAACCATCTATCTCACGGTTGTATGACGTGGTTACACCTGCAATTTCACACTGATAGAAATGGTAACGTTGATTTAACCATATGATCGTGGGTTGAAAAATTACGAGTATATTTATAATATAGTACGTGTACTTCAATGATAAAGAGTACGAAATGCACTCACTGAAATATGGTAAATACAAGTTACTTTTAACTTGTATTAACCACTTGCTTGAGGGAACTATCTCTGAAATGTTATCGTTTAGCAATACCCTTTGTTTGACTGATTTACCTGACTCGCTTTGTTTTGTTTACAACAGGCGCATCTTGATCGCGCCTGCGCGTCTACTTTCGTGGGCAACAAGAATCGGATGGCCAAAACAGCCATCCTGCATATCTGTATCTATACCAGCAATAAAATAGAGTTATTTTAATCATAAATATTGTTGTACCACTTATTCATTTCTATCAGTGGACCGCGATTTTGCTGGGAGCGGGTGCAGTTTTTCAGATTATCACCCGCTCCCGACAAAATCCTGCGGTTTTCATATATATAAGTGCGAAAGAGATGTTCTTATGCGCCATCTACTATTGTCTCACTCGCAGTGTTCGATAACAAACATGAATCGTTTCTCGAAGTCAAGGTGAACCATGTCAGGCCTCGAGTGCGGTATTTGGGCTAATGCCGTAAGAGTCACAGAGATGGTAATAAAGCACTCTCAGTACCTTATTGTGCCATTGGGTGCAAATCGTTCCCGCATGAGTTAGATAACTAGATAGTATGTGTCCTAGATGTTCCGGGTGTGCATGACACGCTCTGCAGCTATCATCGGGAATGTCTTGGCTCAAAATGTGGCGACGGTATGCTAGAGTGGAAATGACACCGTCTTGGCATGCCAAAATGAAACCCTTCGTACCCGACTTCAATCCAGGTGATTTAAGGAAAGCAGATGGCGTGCATCCTCTTGTTGAAGAGCTGTTCGCGGAAGTTTATCTCCTGTGCGTTCTTAATCCGGGCCTTTGAGAGTGAGTACTCTAGATGGATAAGATTTGATGCATTTTGCTCACCCCTGACATTGAAGTCAAGGCCGAGTGTTTCAGCTGCCTCCTCCGCTACTTTTTACAGAAACGCTCCTTTGCCCACCTTTACGGCGTGAGGTTTAAAGTCGCGGAACACAAGACTTAAGGTACATGCTTTTGTTCATGTGCATAAACTTTCAGGATCCGATGTCGATGGATCTGAGCTCGTCCTTCATCCTTTATAGATGCCACGTTCTGAATGCGGCTCTGTGGCACGTCTGGTTATGTATAGGTCTCTCTAGCGCCAAGGTATCGTATATCGCTTCTGTCGACGAGCTCAGGGTCTTCGGTGATGCCATTAAGTTTTCCTTTCTTCAAATAAACCTTGGCGCATTTCTCTAACCCGAACTCCATTTCAATCTCTTGAGTGTACTATTTGACAATGTCTAGAGCTAGATTTAGTTTCTCTTTATTTTCAGCATAGAGCTTAAGATCATCCATGTACAATACATAAGTGACCTTGCACTTTCGATTTCCAGGTTTGCCGCAGAAGTACCCTTCGGTATGGCGAAGTGCGAGAGATAGTGGCAATAATGTGAGGCAAACTGTTAGTAATCAATCCAGGCCATCGATAAGTAATGCTGATGGGATGCTGCTTCTTTACAGACACAACTATCGATGAGCAGGTTCTCCCGACATCCTGCTAGGCCTTTCTTTGAGACGCGTTGTTCGTATATCTCTCGCCCACAGGCCTGTAATTCTTAGGGTCAGCTAAGTTGCCCGTCTTTGACAGGAGGACTGTGCGCCCTTCCAGCAACCACTCCAGAACACGCTCTTCCGACTTTAGATATGAGGTGAAAATGCGGGCCAGATGCTGGTGGGTTGAACGAAAATTCTTCCACCAGAAGGTCTTGATACCACCTGGTCCCGGAGCAGAATAGTTCTTCATGCCGCCCAATATTTTTTTCACCTCCTCGGTAGTGATAGGTAGACATTCCTTCTCAGAAAAAAACTGTTGATTTTCTCTGACCCACCTCTCTCTCCACTTTAGACTTCTCTTAGCGTTAGAAAGTACTGAATGCGGGACGCGTACTGCCTTGCCTAGCCTATCATTGTGCTGAGTTGATGCAATCGTCTTTGGGTCTTATGACCAACTGTTCTTTTTTTTATAGTATGCTTCTGCCAAAGACCCCGCTGCATTATACACATTACAACGTATAGTCCTGCGGTTGTGTTCTCCGTGTAGAGCTCCACATGCAAGAATGAGGCTGCATACTCTGAGAGGTCGCCCGGTATCTTAGAGTGACCGTTTGAGACACCTCACCCAGTGTGACTCCTTATTAATTATTTTAACCATATTCAGCAGAAAACCTTGATACAGGTGCTAGTATAATATAAAAATCTTCGCGGAAATTACATTTCTCTCTGAATCAGTATCATATACTGCCATCTACTGTGACATACTGTCATCAATTATATTAAAACATGTGGATCGCCGATGGTACTCTATTGCTCGCTTTTACCGTTTTCCTTTCTTCTATTGCTAAATATAATAATATAATATAGATATATGATATAAGAAGATTAGTTTTAGAACCAAAAAAGATGAATTTTAGAGAATAATACAAGCTGAATATTATTATTCCTTAAATTAACAAAAAAATCTTTAAATATAAAAAAAGCTGGCTTGAAATCTTTAAAATTTTTTCCGAAGTATTGAAATTTTGTTTAAATGTTAATTTTTTCAAATTTAGCAAATAAGCGGGAAAAATGTAAGTCAATTTTTTTATTTCGCAGGATTTTGAAAAATCTTAGTAAAGATTTTGGTAATTGTAAATGATATTCACAAGTTTTAGAACTTTTTTTAAGGATTCATGAGTAACTCAAAACTGAAAAATTTTTAACAAACTGTTTTAATTTCAATAGGTATTCAAGAAGAAAATGATAAAATTATGTATTTTTTTTTACACTTATTCTCTTCTGATCAGAAATTGTATTACTTGGTTTAAAATCTTTCGTTAATTATTATTATAAATTATTATTAAATTCGTTAACGTGAATTTTTTATGCAAATAAACCCTTGGAAGAGATAAGGTTGAACAAATAAAGATCTGTTTTCCTTTATCTCTTCTCTGTACTATGAGCGTATGTTGATATAATTTTTTAAGTGACGCACGTTGTTCTATGATAGTTGGATATTCAAGGAAATATATATATATATATATGTATATGTATATATACATATATATAAATAAATATCCAATAAACGTGTTTTTTCTTCGAGGCTTAAATTTAGAAGGTCGACTGAGATAGTCACTAGACGCCATCCATACACCAAATGTACAACTTTTTTTTAGCGAAGGGGGGGAACAGGAGGTGAAAAAGGGGGAAACAGCAAATCAAAATTAGCTACGTGGAATATGGAAAACTTACTAGTACGCATATGAAAAAATCTTCGCGGAAACTCCATTTCTCTCTGAATCAGTATCATTTACTATCATCTACTGTCATATACTGTGATCAATTGTACTGAAAAATGCGGATCCCCGCTAGTACTCTCTTTCTTGCTTTTATCATTTCCCTTAATTATATAGGTAAATATAAGATAATATCATATTTATAATCTGAAGTTGAATTTTCAAAAGAACAGATGAATTTTCTACCAAAAATATTACGAGTACGAGTATTGCAGATTCTAGATCAATTTCCTTAGATTTAAAAGATTTAAAAATTTTAGAAAAATTTGAAATAATCTTTTAACAAATTTTGCCATGTCAGTTAATTTTCGTTATATCGACGTCTTGGAATCGGACCGGATTCCTCTTTAGTAGTGCGATAGGCCATGTGGCCATATGTGTAATGAATCATTATTTTTTATCCATATTTATTTATATTTATTTAACAAATATCTCTATGGTAGTGGTATAAAGAATGTATGCAAATTTTGTTTATGACACATGCATCTATAAGCTCGCATTTTACGATTATCAGCCCACTCATCGTAAAAACTTTGAGAAAATTTTGGCTTGGGTAATTTATGGTAAGTTAGCATAGTTATCTGTAAATTACCATAAATGACTAAAAATTTCCATGAATTTCCGCAAATTTAAAAACATGTTTAGGGTTTCGTAGCCTCGGATGGACGGATTGTACACAAGGCCATAAGCTCCAACATTTGGCAAAGCAAAAGAGCATAAGCGCCAAAAAATTTTTCCAAAATTTTGGTTTCATAACATTTTTTTTGTATTTCTCTTGTTCTTTTCCCTGCTTGGTCGTTATACTGGATACTATATCCATTACGTAAACATTCACCTATTCCTGTTTCTTCTTACAGAATTAATAAGTTCAGAACCGAGGACTTTAGAGGATTTATTTCCTGGATACAACGGTGTCTTGCCTCCGGTGGAAGAATTGTGGTTTGAACATATTCAGTTTCGCAATTTCGAAAAATTTGGTGATAAACTTATGGCATTTAAGACGGTACATTTCTTGAAAAGGGATCATATCATATTTGGATGGCATTGGCCGTGGGAAAAATTAATTATCTCTCCATGCCCTTTATTTGTTCCGTTTGAAAATGTATTCATTGTATTTGACACAAATAGAGAAGAGTGGATTACTTTGCCTCGTGATTTATCTCGGAAATTGGGTGTAAACCGTCTTTTGGACCTTGTTGTTGCGCGTGATCAAGTTGCTGCTAGACACATAGCAACACCGAATAAACCGGGATACAAACAAGCACACATTGAAGCATGCAGACAAGCAAACAATCGAGTGGACATTGTAGAAGAAGAGCAAGCACAGCTTCTGGGGAAGATCCAAACAACAACTGAAAAGAGCATTATAGCAATAATGGAAGAATACAGTAAAGAATATAATCGTGCATTTACGATTTACTTATACCATCATAGAGAATATGATCTGAACGCGCATAGAGTAAGGCATACTTAAATCATTAATGATCAGGTCACGTCTGAAGATGCAATGTTAGGTTTATTGCATTTTCTTGATTTTAGAAAAAGTTTTGGTTGCATGAACAGAATTTTTGTTCAGTTGATCGTATTCGTTTGCTTCAATGAATCAAAGTTTTTGGTCGAATCGTTCTATTGATGTTAGAAAATATTGTATTGATTGAACAAAATATGTTTTTTGGATCTATGAAATGACTTCAAAGAGTCTCCTCTTATTATAAAGAAAATATTTTGTTGATACAAAAAAAATTTTTTTGAAAGCATCTTAAAAGGCACGGTCGTATGCTCACTTGTTACCATTGCATACCTCAATTTAAGTTGACAGTCCACGAGCGAGAGTTCAAAGCGTCGCAAGTAACACATTAAAATATGAATGTAAATTCAAATGCAAAGTTATAATATAAATATAAATGTAAAAGTAAATGTAAATGTAATTGTAAAGGGAATCGGAAAGGAATTGGGAATGGAACCTGTAGCATTTAGCGTTGACAGGACAAGAGTTCAAGTCTTGGTTGATCCGTACATTTAAGTAGGCTTAAGTTCGTTGCACTATACACAGGTTTTAGTGCGATTTTCCTTGTGTACCACAAAAATATGGTATGTGAATGCTAGTACAGATATTTTGAAAGTCGGGCGCAGCCACTGGGTTGTAGTAATTATTACTTTCAAATAAAAAAAAATTAACTATAATAATCGACTATTCATTCTTTTATTGATTTTGTCCACATTAAAGCTCCTTTATTTCCGCTCGATTAATAAGCTTTTTTTTAAGACTGAAAGATCGTTCTGCCTTAAACATTAAACCATTTTACTGAAAATATATGTATATTATTTAAAATTGTTTCTTTTTTACTTTGTCATCCTAATGAGGAGGTTTTAGTTTTATGCAAAATTTTACTTCGTCGGTTTTCATCAAATGTCTACGTTCTGAGACCCCCTGAATCAGAAAAAACAATTTTTCGAAGGTTTCTGACTGTCTGTCTGTATTCTGTAGTTTGTAGTATCGTGTAGGCATGATAACATTCGAAAGATGGATCAGCTTGGATTTTAATTTGGCACACTTTTTGAAGACCTGAACAGAAATAACGAGTTCGTTAACCAGCTATTCTTGATGAAAATTTAAAGACTGAGTACATTTTGAAAATTTTTAGGACCACTTTTTTCCAATATTAGGAAATTTTATATACGGTTATAAGTATTACTCAAAAAGAGAAACAATTTATTTCAATGAAATTTTTTGATAAAAAGAAAATTATCAGAGTTATAGCATCTTCAAAATAAATAAAAAAACTAAAATTAATATTTTAAGTTGAACAACGCAGGATATAAAAAAAAAGTCAAGAGGAGGAAAACGTCTCTTTTTGAGCGTTCTACAAGATTATCATAAGAACTTTTTGAATTGTTTCGAAAAATCGAAAATTCAAATTTTGATCGCACAAAAAATAATGAAAAATGATTAATTCCATTTTGCGGTCAAACTATGCAAGATACAAAAAAAAATAAAGGAAGAAGAATCGTGCATCCAAACAAGATCTACAAATTTGTTGAAAATCATTTTTTGATAGGACGCTTCGTTTTTGTTTTATTCGTAAAAAACAACATGAAAAATAACAACAAAGCTGCTAGTGGGAACAACAATGACACGACCAAAACACCAAAAATTTGTAGATGCGGTTCACCGAGGCTTTATGGCGCGTATGTATATTCGGTGGTGTCAGAAACACCCAGAGCTTCAGCACGTTTCGATTCAATCGTTGCGAAATCAACGTGCCTACCTCTGAAAAAATGGATATGTACGCGGAGCGCTTCCCCAACTGCTGTTTTATCAAGCTGTAGCCGAAGATGAGGAAGCGACATTAAGAACAACGTCGGAAAACAGGCACTTTCTGAGAGATGATCACGATTTCAGGACAAGAAGGGACATTAACATGCAAGTTTCTCTGAAGCCCCAAGATCTGGCTGAAATATATGCCTCCCTTCGTGGAGAAATCTCGCAAGAATCCGACCTCTGGACCATCAATTGCTCAGT
>CAKNWV010084971.1:0-11618 GCA_932074545.1 Andricus pictus | reverse complement strand
AAAAAAAAACGAAAAGAATTTAATTACGTAAAGAACTACATTATTTAAACTTGGATTTTTAAAGAAAAAACCTTATGTTGGAAACAATTATATGTATATATATATATTATTTTTAAAGCCAGAGACGCCCATTCCTTAGTGGCTGGTGTTAGGACCCATTATACTCCTACCGAAAAAAGGCAACTTGTACAACCCAGATAATTAGAGGCCAATAACTTGTTTGAAAACACTGTATAAGATCTTTACAGCTGTCCTAAATAACAGGATTGATCGGCGAATTGAGCATGTGTGGCGTGAGATGTACGAACAACGTGGCTCCAAAAAAGGTATAGCAGGCTGTCGAGAGAACCTGCTAATTGACAGGTGTGTCTGCAGAAACGCTGCAGCTCATCAGCGCGCCCTGTCAATGGCCTGGATTGACTACCGGAAACCTTTCGATTCAACCTCTCATAGACTTATCGTATGTCTGTTGGAAAGCTTGAAGGTGCATCCACACATAGTGAGATGCATAGAGAGATCAATGCCTCTTTGGAAAACTAGATTTACTATCTCATCTGGAAATCATCGTGTGACAACAAACAACGTCACCTTCCAGAGGGGCCTCTTTCAGGGCGATACCATGAGCCCTTTACTTTTTTGCATCACACTTCTGCCTCTATCTCTCGCACTACGAAATTCTTCTGGATACCTCTATGGCGACACTAACCAGCGCGAGCATAAGGTCACTCATGTATTTTATATGGATGACGTGAAGCTCTATGCCTCTGGTAAAGGCAAACTTCAAACTGCCATAAATATCGTTGCGAAGTACACAGGAGAGATTGGGATGGACTTTGGATTGGATAAATGTGCCAAAATTCATCTGAAAGACGGAAAGGTTTTTGGCGTTCCCGGGGACCCTGAGCTTGTGGATATAGGTGTTATCAGACATCTTAAAACTGGAGAGACCTATACATACCTGGGCGTGCCTCAAAGCCGCATTCAGGACGTAACATCAGTGAAGGAGTCTCTCCGAAGCAGATACAAGCATCTTCTACGACAGATTTGGTCTTCCAATCTGTCAACATTGAACCAGATATCTGCGACTAACATGCTTGCCGTCCCGGTTCTACTCTACTCGTTTGGGGTGGTTCAATGGACGAAGAACGAACTTAAGGCCCTTGATGTCACCACACCTAAGCTCAGGCCTATGCATAAAAGCTTGCATATCAATTCGTCAGTTCCGCGATTATACATTTCATGCCGTCAAGGCGGACGCGGACTTCTGAATCTCCAGTGTCTTCATAACCGAAATGTTCTGAGTACAGCTTATATCGTAGCCAATGGTAGAGATCCTCTCCTAAAAATGGTCAGGAACCACGAGATGATTCGTAAAGGAGCGTTCCTTTACAAAGCCGCGGATCAAGCGGCCGAGACCCTTGGCCTGCATTTTAACATCAGAAGTGAGGAAAGTGCATGATTTCCATCTAGATTCTTCACTTCTGAAAGGCGAAGTGAAGAAAGCAGAAGTTTAAAAATTCCATCAAGAGCTGCTTGACAAGAAAATGCTTGGAAATTTCCACAGAAATGTAAAAAAACAGTCCTTGTCGAAGGAGCTAACTTTTGCCTACCTCAGATCATCAGGGCTTAATTCAGGTACAGAGGGTTTTTTATTTTCGCATGCCAGGACGGTGTCATTTCCACCTTAGCATACCGTGACCGCATTTTATGTCAAGAAGTTCCCAGCGATAGGTGCAGAGCGTGTCATGCACACGCAGAGTACCTGGAACACATACTATCGGGGTGTCCCACCCACGCAGGAACGACGTACATCTACAGCCATAATGCGGCCCTAAGAGTCATTTATTACCATCTTTGTCGCTCTTACGGTGTTGGCCGTGACCCTGCCCTGCCGACCGCTCCGAGGGAGATAGAGTCAGTTGTCCAAAACGAGAAGTGCGAAATTTTCTGCAACTACGATTTTCGGACAGCAGTCTCCGTCGCACACTCGAGGCCTGACATTGTTCTCCAAGACTTCGAGAAACGAACTATATTCGTGATCGAATTCTCGGCACCGTCTGAATACAACAGCACTGCCAAGGAGAAAGAAAAGGGGGAGAGGTATCAAGACCTTAAAAGAGAGCTGCAAAAGCTGTACCTAAAATATTCGGTACAAGTAATTGTCCTTGTGATAGGTGTTCTTGGAGGTGCGAAACTATCACTGGTTCGTAACCTTACAACCATACCCGCGTGCCAAAAATATGCCAAGGCACTTGCGAAATGGATGCAGAAAGCTTTCATCCTTGGGTCGCTTCATGTCCTCAAAACACACGAGGGTTTCGCCGGCCTGTCGTTTTAATTTCATCGTGTCCTGTGACCACGCATCTTACGGTTGTGAGACCTGGCCATGAATGTGATTTACCGCGGTCCTACTGGGAGCCGCTGTCATTTTTAGATGGCAGTTGTTGCCAGTGAGACCCTGCGGTGGTTGTTCAACCTTATTTTTTAATTATATATATATATATATATATATCAAAAGTTTAGAGACGTATTAAATAAAACTTCTTAATATTACTAGGAATGCTTTTTTAATAAATAGAACCTATAATATATAAAATATTTTATTCGAAAATGAAATGTACGCTTGTTAGTAGTACGCAGAAAGACAAACCATTTATCTAATGACGTTTTGCGATAAAATCAAAATTATCAGAGTTATAGCAGTTTCAAAATCTGAAGAAAAAAAAAACGAAAATTAACATTTTAAGCCGAACAACGCACGATATGAAAAAAAGTCAAGAGGAGAAAAAAGTTTCTTTTTGAGAGCCGTACAATACTATCATAAGAATTTTTTGAATTTTTTCGAAAAATAAAAAATTCAAATTTTGATGTCACCAAAAATAAAAAAAAATTCAAAAACTCAATTTTTCTGTCAAACTGTGCAAGATACAAAAAAAGATGGAGGAATAAAAGTCGTGAACCTAAAAAAGATCTACAAATTTGATATGAATTACTTTTTGATAGGATTCGTAGTTTTTGTTTTATGCGTGAAAACAACATTAAAAACAAAAAAAAATTAAATTTTTGGACAAATGACCCAAGCTATGAGAAAAAAATGAATACACTGAAGTTGTTCATCCAAAAAACAGCTCAAAATTTGTTATTAACAATTTTTCGATAGGACGCTTAGTTTTTGTTTTAATCGTAAAAAAAACGCGCTCGGTATTTGTATTTCCCACTCATTGGCGCCCAGACCATTTAAAATTAAAGGCCAAGTCATCGACATCTGTAACTTGGTGATTGTGAATTCTCTTTTGTAACGAGCTTTAACGAGCACATTCTCATCACGAATCTCGCGCTTCGCACTCGATTTTGTACATAGTCTGAACTTTTCTACATCATGTTCAACATTATCATATCAAATGTATATCATAATTATTTCTGGATCTCAAGCTAGTACTGCTTATTCAGATTTTACAAAATAATGTACAAATTTTAGTTATCATGGCTACTTCAATAGTTGCTCCTTATTTTGCACTAATTTTTATTCATAGCTACCCTGAAAAATCTATCATTTCAAGAAATTTATATTATCACAATTCATAATCTGCATTGGTATCGAAACATAGTAGCCACTCTAAATTTTGAAGGATTTGTCAAATCGAGTCAGCCTTTGATAAAATAGAAAAAAAAAAATTTTTCTGTTAGATTGAAAAATTTCAAAAAAAAATCGCAGTTGCGAATTAAAATTAGTGCAATATATAGATAGAAAACACAAAGACCGAGCGCGTGGCGCGAGGTAAACACATTATCGAGCGCGAAGCGCGATATGATTTCAATTCAAATTCAAATTCCACGCTTTTCTTAGGAAAAGAAGCGATATGAAATCTTACGTTCAAGTGATTTCTAAATATCGTACAGTTTTCCTGAAATCTTTTTTCAGTTTAATAAGTCAGGAGCAAATCATAGTCATTAAATCTGAAGCTATAACACAAATACATATTAAGTCATTGTTGAGTAATCGGGATAAGATTTTAAGCATGAAATGCAAATTTCAGCGATGCTAAAAATGTCATACCAATCACAAAGTAATATAATAAAAAAACTAAAGCATTACTACGAAGCAACTTAATGCTGCAAACAGAATGTATAAGCTCGGTTCTCCTGTAGATTATTATTACTAATACAGAAACATTTATTCTTAAAACAAAATGTCGTCTCTTTCTTCTTGCAGAATTGAGTTTACAGTTTGATTTTTTGCCTAATGGCGCACCTATTCCTGGGGTTCCTCATGGCGGCCAATCTTCTTCTGGCAGGCACAATTCTCCTGCCAGGTCTGTTTCCCCTGCCGGTTCTCTTCGTGTAAGATTCAGGTCTCCTCCTGCCAGCAACATAGCTCCACCTACCAACTATCCTTTTTCTGACGTCCTTGGATATAGACACGATCAGCTTTAGTTCACACTTGATGGAATCTATAAATATAATCCTGATACAAACCGTGAAGGACGGGCAAAAATAAATATAGAAAGCGGCACAATCACACTATTGACCCCAGATGAAGTCAAAGAAATTCCAGTAGGCCCCATTCGGCGCATCTTACATGATTTTAGAGTAGAGCATTTAAACCAAAATGTTGAGTAAGTTAATTTTCAAAATAAACTAGTTATTGTAACGTCACATTTTTAGTAAATTTTGTAGTCGAGCATGTAAACCATAGTGATAGGTAAGTTATATTTCAAGTCACTACAGTAGCTTTTCCTAATAAAAATATTATTTTAGCCGCTTCCCTTGATAAATGAAAACCGAGGTACCAAGGATTTCTGGATTTTATTACATTTTTAGAACTCCTTTCAGTTCACTCTGAAATCTTTGCAATTTCTTTAAAATTCACTGAATTTAATGGATCTTTTAAGAATTTTCTATTTTTTTATACTAATTGATTATAAATAGAGAGAAAGTTATAATGTGACATACTTTAGACCAGATAAAAAGACCTCGATGATTTTCCGGAGATCCTTTATTAAAATATCTAAGAAACGGAGTATTTTTAATAAAAATTGATATCCGACATGTGAAAAGATTCATGTGATAGTTTGAATGATGTGTCTACGACATTGTTTACAATAGCTATTTTATGGTGAATGGGATGGTTGGAAAAAAAACTGTAGGTGTCTGTCTGAATAAGTATTCTTTTTGTATCATCAAGAGGATGATATAAACTGTTATTAGTTCTATTAAATTTTACGTTTTTGAACTCAAATACATTTTTTGCTTGACTTTTCGGTTCTGTTAAAGCTTCTATAAGTATTAATCAGAGAAATAACAGGCCCTAATGGAGAATTTGGTTTATGGATTTCAGGTAAGCCATATATTCTAGGAATGTTAGAGTCATGAACTTATGTATCACGTTGCAAAATATATTTTCTCCTAAATAACCATCCATTCTCCAAGATTTCAAGTATTTAAAAGCTTCTTTCTTTAGTTGTTTTTCAAGATTCTATTATCACGGATTTGTACAGAAAGGATACTTATTCACGCAGATACCTAAACTTTTTTTTTTAACCATCCGATTAGGCATAAAATAGGTATTGTAAAAAATCTCGTAGACAGATCGTTCAAACTATCACATGAACCTTCATGAAGTGCAACATAGATTTTATGAAAAAAATTATGTTTCTTAATAATTAAATGAAAGAATTTGTTCAAACACACATTAATGAAAAAAATAAAAGCACCTAAAGTTCCTTTACAGGAACAACCAAATTCACATCTATATTATAATGTAGATTTGAAACGTATTGTTTCTGTACTATTTAATGGTAGTTTTTCTTTTGAGGTTAAAGGCATTTTGAATGATTTCAATGTTAAAACATTTAGTATTGATTCTAAACGGGATAAGTTTATAAAATTAGGAAAAGATTCTCTGAACATTTTTCAGCCTACTGGTGTAGTATATAATATTGTTTGTTTAAATTGTGATAAATCTTGTGATGATAATTTTAGACAGAGTCTGAAGAACCACAAAGTTATTGCGAAATATCAGCTTAAAACTGGTCATCAATTTGATTGGGAAAATGTATTGGTTTTACACCATGAGTCTAATGAGTTTAAAGAGTTGTAGTAGAAATGTTTTTTATCAAGAGGGAGGGCGATTGTAGTTTAAATACAATAACTGATCTATCTAATTTTAGTCCATTATACAACATAATGCTAGATTCATTAATTCAAGATCCAATGTTTGAGACACTCTTTTTATAATTCCATTATTATGTTTTAGAATTTTAGTGTTAGGTAATTTCATATCAAGCGACATATTGGTTTTTAGATTTAAAATGGTTGATTCTTTCTATTTGAATTACTTTGAATGCTTAAACAAATTCTTTTCAATAACAAATTACAGAAAACCTTCTGCAAAATTATAAACATTTGTGCTTATCTCAGAAACGTTTTCGTTTTAGGCCCGGGTCTCCTGTTTTAAGGTCCTTGGATCCACCAACCAGGCTTCCTTCTTCTGACGGATCTGTATATGGACTTGACGAACTTCAGTTTATTCAGCTTACTTACATTAAAAATCCGAACCGGGGATTCGAACTTCGAAAATACACTTTTCCTGCATTTAAAGAAATTTTATTCCACGAAGAAAGGAATCAATATGTGCCGATGCCAAAGCAAGAACACATTGTGTTATCAACATTTGTTGGTGATGTCTTTGCAATATTGGAGAGTAGTAAATATATTGCTGGAGTATATGCACATATTCGTTGCGCTGGCCATAAACTTCGGGCAAAAATAAACATCCAAAGTGGAACTATTACCCCATTGACCATAGATGAAATGGGGGGAGCTCCAGTAGGCCGCATTCGCCCCATCTTATAGTATATTATGCACCTAGGGGGAGAAGTGTGGCTTTTTCGACGAGTACAAGTCGAAGAAGTGCCTCTTCCCATTGGGAAGAACCGGATTTTCATTTTCTGATAATTTAAATAGAAATTACTTGCAAAATTAATAATAACAGTTTTTTAAATACCAAGGGTTCCAAACTAATTTTAAACGAGTGCTTATTACTCAAATATTGTTAGTCACATACTGTTATATTGTAATAGTTGACATTTTAAATCTTCAATTGAATATCATTTGTATTTGAAAAACATGTATTGTATATTTTAAATTGACACAAATTTTGTGAATCAGGAACTTTACTTCGATTGATTTAAGAAAAGATCAGTTATCAATCGCGAACAGCGACTTAGGTCGTTCGCGAAATGCATTCCGGAACCCTGTGGCACGCAAAGAATGAATATATAGGGGTGAATTTTGTTAATAAATAAATCATTAATACATTAAAAATCGTTTATTAAATTATATGAAAATAGCATTGGACAATAATCAAAAAGAAAAATCTACTGTAGGAATGGGAGTTGCGCGCGAATAACAAAGAAAAGTTCTGAATTTAAAAATTATTGGTGGAAATTGAGAGGGAGGAGACACCGGTTTCTGCTCTAAAATTTGGAAGGAAGGGATGGTGGGAGAAAATTGAGAGGAAGGACTAAAAGATGCAAGATGGCACTGCAAGAGGTCGATAGGGAAATAAAAATTAGGACCTGATCTAGTACCTTGTGCTGTACCGAGGGCGACTGTTTCCTTAAGTACATAGAAGTACGTGCTTGGCGTCAAAAGCAAAAGATTGGGAAGAGACTAAATCATAAACGCATAAATAAAGCTCAAGTGAAGAAAATCCGAAACCCAAAGAATTTGGGATAACATAAATTCATAAAAATAGAAAGTAAAAATTCCCGAAGAAATCTGCTTAACAGCTGTATTCAGAGAGCCTTTATCTTCAATTTTTTGAAGTTATATCAACTTTTTTTTCAATTTAATCAAATTAAAAAATTCCACTGTTATTTGAAAATTATTTTAGATTTGAAAAGATTCCAAGTCTTTTTTTAAAAATGCAAGATTAAAAAGTGTTAGAAAAAATTTAAATTATTTTAAAAGATATTCAGGGGTTGTACAACAAAAATTGGAAATGTTATACAATTTTCTAAGATACATAATAAATGTGATTATTTTCCTTAAAAATTTTTTTAAAAAGGATATTTGAGACAATTTTGAAACGTTACAAAAGATTTCAGAAGTTTTTAAAAGATGATAACATAATGTTAGACTTAAAAATAATCCAATAATTAATCGAAAAATGTAGATTTTTGAAGATTATGAACTAAAAGCTTAGAAGCTCTTTAAGAATTTTGAGAAATTTCAAGAGGATGAACAATTTTTCTTAAAATTTATGGGAAAATTTTTTATCATTTTATAATTTGATACTATATTCAAAAAGATTTAAAAAGAATCTAAAATATTTCCAAAATGGATAAAAAAGAATTTGGAAGATTTTTCCAATTTTTTAATTTTAATTTTACAGAATTTTCCAAATTTTGAGAAAAAACTAGAATCATTTTAAAATATATTTAGAAGTTTATAAAACATTTCAAAAATAATTTAAAATTTGAAAAGATTTTAAAGAACTTAAAATACAACGTAGATTTTTAAATATTCTGCAATACAATCTATAAGTTTCTTCAAATTATTAAAAAAGATTTCCGAAGTTACTAAGAACAAGCCCGGAAGATTTCAAGACGTCGTTAGGAATAATTTGAATCATTTTAAGACATATTCCAGAATTTATTAAATTTAAAAGGGTTTAGAAATATTTAAAAATGGTATCAAATTGGTAAACTCTTGTTAAATTTTTTCCAAGCGCACAATTAATGATACTAGTATATCTAAACAGTGATGTAACAATATATTCTGAAAATTTCGCAATCATTGTTGTCGAAAACCTGATTGGCTTTTCACTACTTAAATTTATTTTGTATCATAAATTAAAATTATTTTAAATTAAATCTCGAACCACTTCCTTTCAATAAAAAATCACAGAAAACATTATGCATATTTAGAAACATTTGTGCTATTTCAATGGCGCTCCTATTGCTGGCATTTGCTATGGCAGACCATCTGTTTCTTCTCCTTCTTCTTCTACTTCTTCTTCTTCTGCTTCTTCTTCTTGTGACAAATAACATTTTTCTTTCAGTTTTCTTTCTCCTTGCGAGTCACGTCTTCGTGTCAGGCCTAGGTCTCCTGCTTCCAGATGCAAAAATCTACCTACCAGGCTTATTTCTTCTCACGGATCTGTATATGGACTTGATGAACTTCAGTTTATTTTGCTTACTTCCATTAGAAATCGGAACAGGGTATTTAAACTTCGAAAATACCCTTTTCCTGCAAATAAACTAATGTTATTACTCGAAGCACATAATAAATATGTGCCGATGCCGACGCAAGAACACATTGTATTATCAACATTTTCTGGTGATGTCTATGCAATATTGGAGAGTAGTAACTATATTGCTGGAATATATGCATACATTCATCGCATTGGGGGTAAAGGACGGGTAAAAATAAACATGCAAAGCGGAACGATTACCCCATTGACCACAGGTGAAAAGGGAGAAGCCCCAGTAGGCCGTTCGAATTCTCGCCAATGCCCCAGCAACTCTCAATCCCCATTGATTACTGCAACAAATTTTAGAAGAGAACCTCAAGCGTAAATAATAAGGAAATAGTTAAAATCATAATTGTTCATTCAGAGGTTGAAATATGGCGGCATACCTGCTAGTCACGCTTGGTTTCGCGACGAATAATGTCGCTAATATTCTATTTTTCTGACTAAAGCTCGATCTGATTTTTGGCTTGCAATGCGCGGGGGTTTCGATCTCGCGGGTGCTTCGTTGGCGCAATTGAACTTAGTCTGTTTTGGTGTCAAACCCGTGTTTGAAGTGGAGTCTTTGCAGTGCCTCTTCGTACTATCTGTCCAATAAACATAAGTCGCTCACGTGTAATCAGCTAACTGTACACTACCGTATTGTGAGATGGTAGAACCCGGGATGGCAGCTAAGCACGTTGAGCGGTTTGAAGCTCACCTGACCTGCATAAAAGAGGATACGTCGGCAACTAAGGCTGATATGACCACGCTAAAGGGTCCTGTCGATCAGATTAAAAATGATCTTTTGATCCTGAAAGGAGCGGCTGAGGCCTTAAAGATCCGAAACGAGAGGCTTGAGAAGAGAAACGCCCTGCTGGAAGATGATGTTAATTTACTTACGGAGGAACTTCTTCACCTCCGGAGACATGCATGTGCAAAAATGAAATAATGCACAAGCTCAAGAACACTAAACCTCTTAATAAAGACCTTATGCGGTCCGTTCGCGAGGCATTTTCAAAGGCCAAGGTGGAGTCGGTTATGGTGGAATCAGCGACCCGTTTAGGAAGAAATCCAGGCTCCAGACCGGTCCTCATCAAGTCTTTCGGTGTCAAGCGACATGTCAAAGACGGAAAGACAATTGAGAACCCGTTTATGGGAAACGAAGAGGAAACTGACGGAACAAGGGTACGATGTCTTAATCAGGGGGAACGATTAAATTTATCATGGAAAACCCCTATTTAAGGATCCTATCCCTATTTCCCGTCGAAAAGGATACAGTCCGGGGATAGAGAGGAAGACCGACGAAACGAGATGGGTCTGTGTCTGATTCAGCATCCTCAACTGGGGAAAGTCAACAGACAAGGACTGGCTCAATTATTGACCTTTTCTCCGGAAATCAGAATCCCAATGGACCACTCTCGTCTAGTTAAGGCAAGAAGTCGACACTTTGTAGAGATACCAGAATCTCTCGCAAGAGGAGCAAATAACACTATTGTAGGGGCGGTGAGAGACCTTCGGATTGTCTTCTGGAAATCTCGTGAGCTCGCTAACCTGGGAGATATTTCAGCGCCTATCTTGGACAGCGATATTCTTTGCGTATGTGAGGCTCCTGGCGGCTCCTGTAGCTCTCCCCTCCAGGCTTCCTCGTCATGAATGCTTCCCGGCGAGAGCAACAAAAGTGAGTAAATTTGGTAGAGCAAATGGCGGCTTAGTCATATTTGTTAACCGAAAATGGTATGCTTACGAACTCCTTGATATATCCCCTGAGTGGATCTTCATTAAGTACACCTCGTCCTTATCACGATTTATAGTCGGCTTGAGACAGATAGTCAATTTGCGTAATTTTTGATTCAGTACTTGCGTGGCTATAGGAATTATATCCTTCTATTTCCGTAATTCTGGGTATGCATTTGCGGAAAGACCCGTGGAAATCCAGCAGAAGCCATCCGCTTTGGGAAGCGTATGGCTTTGCTTTCCCAAACGGCAGATTCGGTGATGATTGGCCGGCAAGCTGCGTTTTTGAAGCGAGGAATACGTGTACGTGTGCGAAACTCATACGGAGATAGGCTAGGAGGGAGGTATTTCTTAATATTCTGTCGCTCTGTGACCCACATTCTTTTAATACGGTCTCGGTGAATACAATGAATAAGAATCTCATATCCTCTATTACGTAAGCAGCGTCTGGAGGGGTATGAGAGCTAAGCTTTCCTCTTTGTAAAGTATCTGTGTTCGCACTAGAGGACGTCCTTAAATATAATTCAGGTAATAGCGCATACATATCTCTTATGAACGCTAAGAAGGAAAACTACGAGAAGACTTTCCAGAATGCTTTTAAAGAAGCCCGAAATTCTGCAGAATTCTGGAGAGCAGTCCACTTTTT